>MU227823.1:2586689-2616401 GCA_018584345.1 Thuja plicata | reverse complement strand
ACATGTTCTGTTTATTAACATTTTTATCTCACTGATTATTTGAGCAAGCTCATTCATTACACTTAAAATTGTGATACAAATTCCTTCCTAGTTACAACATGGAAAGGAATCTTATTGCATATGGTCGTTCTCATTAAAATTTTAAATTTCTCCAGAGATGGTAAGGAGGAATACATTGAAAATGGGTAATAAATTCATAAATTGGATAGAAATAATTAGCACTCGAACTATGAGAGACCATATAAATGGTAGCTATGATGCTTGGGACAAATGGAATATCTAAAAATATGATGTGAAAAAGTATAGAGATATTACAAAGACCTAGTTAAGGGACAATCATACAAATATGGATAAAAGGATCCCAAATAAAAATTGCACTGTAATTATCAGAAACATTTGTCTTAAGGTTTAGGATGAGTTATCAATAAATTTGCAATAACAAAAATACTATGTACACCATCATCCTGATATGAACTTGGCTAAAGCATATGGTAATCATGGGACATATGTCTAGGTTAGACAGGTAATATATTAGCTAACATTGGTGGAAAAATTGCATAGATTTGACCATCTGGAATTACTATCATAACATATTTATGAGGAGCCTCCAAGGCAGTTGATATCCCCTCCACTGTGGTCTATCAGGGAAAATACTCTAAACCATTCAAAAGTTTATTCACAGATAAAATACTTTTAGAAATATTTGTAGAGAAATTATTTGCTTTGTCTATTTTTCATACACATGGCATATGTTGCCAAACCTTACAAATACACCACTACATAGAATTTGTCATCATAAAAAAATTTGTATAGGAGCATTATGTGTAATTTCTGAGTGAGCTGCCTAGTTGTCTAGCTGCACCCTTTTTGGCTTTATTTTAGAGTTGGAGAAGCCTCTTTGCTGTTGTTTAGGGTTGGTTTACATTAGTTCTTTCGAGCAAAGGTTTTATGAGTTTTAGAGATTAAAGGCTTAGTAAAAGGAAGAATTTAGATTTAGATTAGACCATACATAACCCTTAAGGTGTGTTGATTCTAGGCCAAGCCGCCTAGGTTTTGGAGTCCCTAGGTGCACTTCTTGAGTGGCCAAAGAAGACTACCCTATTAAGAGGGTTTTAGTTGGAGAGGACATATTTCAAGGTACTGCAAACAATTTTTTGAGTATCCTAAGTGGCTGCTAGCTTGGTGTTTACAGACCTGCAAGACAGTTATTTAGAGGCCTTTCTTCATCTAGTTTCAGAAGATATTTTATAGGTATACTTAAATTTGATTCTTTAAGACCTATTTATCAGTCATTTATATGTTGTTTGCTCAAATATTTAGATTGAGAGGGTGTAGAAACATCTTTTGTAGTCTGATACTTATATGAGATATGAACTATATTGTAATTAGACTCATATTAGTATCAAATAAAGTTATTGGAAGTTGGGTTGTCCTTATTATTGTTGGAAAAGAAGTAGTATATGTTTATTGTGTGGTTTCGTATATTTGCGTTGACAAAAAATCTAAAAAACATCCTACAATCACTGAAACATTAGTACATCAGTCACAGATCAAAATACCGTGGGTTATGTGTCATATGTTTGACAAATTGCCAAGAGAACAATTCTGAGATTTTAAGACAGAATAGGGTGGGACACTTTAGTGGTACCAGAGTAGTGCATCTTGCCAGCCTAAGGGGCTAATAGTGAAAGGTTAATTTTAGATTGGTTTTTTTACTGGCCGTTGTTCTTCTAAAATCAATTTCACTAGACCGTTGGTTGGTTCTTGGGGAAAGATGAAAGTCTATGTAGGAGCTTTTGACAGAACCAAAGAAATTTTTTGAGAATAATGGCAAGAATTCTACAAAGCTTCTACAACATCCTGAAGTATTAGAACCCTCTTTTGCAAAAGAAAGGAGAGCTGACACTAGGGTGATCTATTTTACCAGGTCAATGGGTGACAAAAAGTTGGGCAAAGAGATTTACATCACAGAAGATAAAATTGGTCACTTGTCTCTGTCCAAAGATGTTTTTTAATCAACTTGTTCGAGGAAGTGGTGAATAGTTTACATATAGTGGATCAGTCATCTTCCCAGTTGATTCAAATAGCAATGACTTCCTTGAGTGAGCATAGGCTGTTAAGTCACAAAGATAAGGAGGTAAGACTTACTGTTACTCATTTCCTAAGTAAAATTATAAGGATTATAGCTCCTAAGGTTCCTTATAAGGATGATAATTGAGGTAGATCTTGCAATTGATCATTAAAAGTTTTTATTGGTTAGGTGATAGAAGAAGTCCTTTCTATAAGAGGGCTAAGGTCTTAGAATTGAAGGCTAAGGTGAGATCATGTGTTATCATGATTGATTATGATTGTGATGATTTTATTATATAGATGTTTCATCATTTCCTTGTTACAAACCTCTAAAAGAAATCTCTATAATATAGAGAAATTAGTTACAAACCCATATATATATATATATATATAACCAAAAATTAGTATTGGTCACTTTTTTGACATTCTAATATCAATAGTTTTGACAAGAATGCTATGTGTTTGACATCAATGTCAATGAACGGTGGTCAATAAAACAATACACTGTGTTTGATGTTTTGATGAGACTGCTATGTGTTTGACATTAATTCTGACCACTGTTGGTCGCAATTTTGGTGAGTGTTGGTCGCTTAGATAAAAGGTTTGATATGCAATTCTTCCAGCTTCAAGTGATTTTTTGGCAAAGATTCGGTCGATAATTCAACCACTAAGTAGGTCGATATGTCGACGATGGATTTTCCTATCGAATAAGTGAAGAAAAAATTTTGACAACAATTTTAATCATCTATTCGACCAATGGGTGTCAAATATCTGACTATTCCTCATCGAAAAATAAGGTAAAATTTACTAGTGACACATGGTTTCCTTTCTATATAAAACTTGATAATTTCATTCATATTTTATGGTATTGTAGAAGAGACCAATAGTTCTGCGTTTGGACTCATCACTTCTTTGGACCTTTCAGGTTAGAACCCTTCTAGCATATAGTCTTCCTACAAGATTATCATATGCTTCTCTTTATTATATTTCATATTTTGCATGCTTTAAGGATGGAAATAATCTTCACTCTACGTAAATTTAGAAATCCAATTGTATTTACTCACATCTTTTTATATATTAATATTTGTTTGTATGCTAAAGAATGTGTATGTAATAATGTCATGATGTAGATTCTAGTATTAGATAACAAAGTTTTAATTGAGGTGGCCCAATTACAAGGGTTAATTTAGAATTCTGGAAATGCTATGTCTATAGTTGTCAAAGTGTCACTGATTATTTCTACTTCTATTGACTATTCTATATCCCATGGTTGTCAATATGGTAACAATTCCTCCACTCACTACTCACATATGTCATACTATTATTGTCCCTTGTAATACTCACAACCCCATGGTGGCTTATCTTCTATTTGGCCTAAAAACATTGGGGTTCCCTCAACTTTTGGTGGCTCTTGATGGATGTGAACTAGTAGTGATTCTAGGTGGCATAGTATTCCAAGTTTCTCCCTTAGCTGGCCTTGCTGATATATCCAACCAGAAAGGATAATTAGGAAGAAGATAAATTAGAGGAAGGATGGTTTCTTCTTGACCCAAATCCTTACCCCACTTATTTATGGTGAAAGAAAGATGACTATGATCCTCCCCATTTTGTAGGTTCTACTCTAGTTGTCTAGTAGTTTATTTTCTTGCTACTATTTCTTAGCTCGTCCCTTGTTTACAGATTTATCTAGCTTAGTAGGAACTATCCATGTGAGTGTCATGCAGTGACTTTATGTCCTCCTTTTTATGAACAATATATTTTAATTAATAGTTAATAGAAATGGTCTAGTCAAAAAAAAAAAAAAAGATGTCTAAAGTAATTGCCCAAAATAATACAAAATATAGTACCCAACAATTAGCTTTGAAGAATATATCAGAAAATAACTCAAAAGTGTAATATTTATTTCCTAGTGGAGATATAGTCACAAGAATTACTAAAAATTAACTTGATAGAATGTAAAAACTAAGAACAAAACTTGTTATACGAGGCATCATAAAAATTAAAGTCCATTTAATACAAATATCTTTCTGAAACTAATTTTGAGAGACATTAAATGTCAATAGGAGTATTGTTCACATTCTATTCCTTCATAGACAACAATAATGTTTTTGATTATGGGTAAATAGGTTTTAATGGGACATGAATCCCTTTATGACTATATTTGAGAGGGATCTAGAACCCAAAGAAGGACTAATTGTAGAAGGTGCAATACTATATAATACCTATTAACAAATAGATAAGAATCAGTTTCCTAAAAAGATAGCATATAAATAATATGGTGTAACTACATCAAGTTGAAGTTGTAAAAGAAAGAACACTAGGTTTTATAAGGAGCCTTAATATCAAATAAAATCAAAGGGTTTCTTATGTTTGTAGAATAATGTGTTAGATGACATTAATGATGATTTTGTGGAGTATGGTTGTCATTGTTGGAAACCATTACATAGGTAAGAGTATTTTGAGTAAGTATATGAACTTATACCAACCAGTACAAAGTTATACCAAATCGGTAAAGATAAGTTATGGGATTTAGGGAATCCATAAGGAGTAAGGTAATCGATGAAAAAAATAGAAATTGAAGGTCAAATAAGTAAGGGGAGAGAATTTTTGGCATTATAACATTGGAATGTGTAAAAAGAACAGGTAAACTATGATTTGTGACCACGTCTCTTAGGTCACATCAGTATAGGAAAAAGTGAAGATACTAGTAACAAAGCCATTTCCAGAGAAGTTACAATATTGGATTCAAAATAATTTAAAAGCATAAAAGATCTGATTAGGATTGAGTAGTGCATATTTAAGGTCAATTTCCTATTGTTGTTTTCCTAATAGTTTCATCAATTTTAAATCCCCTAACACGGTAGTCTCTAGTAGGAGTTTATTCTAAATTCCTTAACAAGGTGAACATTGCATAAGTCGGATTAAAACCCTCTATTAAGGTAGTCTGTAATAGGAATTTTTATACTTCTAATAACGTATCGGTCACTCCTAACAGGGTGAGTCACCTAGAAAGTGACACATTGTAAAATCCTAACATAACACTCTTTTTCTAGTGGAGTTAGAAGATTGTGGGTTTCATCCCCACCGTGGTTTTTCCCTCTAACCAAGGTTTTCCATGATGAAAATTAGAGTATTATGTGTTTGCATATGTTTTCATTTGGTTCATTGCACTTTTACATTATAGTTTCAGTTATATGTTTCATAGTTTGGAAGTTTCTTTTGTTTCTATTCAAGGGTATCAATAAAAATTTGAAAGTTTTATTAATTCACCCCCAAACCTCTCAGTTCTTATTATTTCCAACAAAGGGTTTCTTATTGGATAACTTAACCTGATAGATGGGTTCTAACAAGAGTCTAATAATGTAACGCTCAACCAAGGAAGCCTTAAAATGAAGGTTCAAACATGCATTTATATGTTTTTTCAAAATTTAATATACTCATCATATTATAAGTGTATCATGAATACTATTAAGTAAAAAGAGGAAGAAAAAACCATGATCATTACACAATTATACACAAGTTGAAATATCACAAGAACCTCCAAGGGTTCCATGACAACAGAAAAATCATACCTTGAATAGATATAAATGTTCTACAAGACACCTTGTCATGGCCAAAAGAATGTCCTACAAACTTCACAAGGTAGGACAAAAAAATTATCCATGACTAACAATGGAGGAGAGAAGATAAATCCTCAGCAAATCTATCAATAGGCTTACTTTTAATCCTAATAGAAATATGAGATAAAATATATCAAAATATGTAAAAAATTTATATGTAAATATATATAATTTCTCACAAAACAATAGGGATATCAAAGAAGACATTCATATATGAACA
Organism: Thuja plicata; assembly: GCA_018584345.1. Taxonomy (NCBI): domain Eukaryota; kingdom Viridiplantae; phylum Streptophyta; class Pinopsida; order Cupressales; family Cupressaceae; genus Thuja; species Thuja plicata. The sequence goes on along the minus strand of MU227823.1, from coordinate 2,610,491 downwards.
AACCCTGAGGAAAAATAATCAATTTTAAGTGCACAATTTTGCTGAAATATATGCATAGGATCAAAGAATGTATGTACATAATTAAGGGACAAATAAATAGGCGATAATGGTATATATGTAGGGGTGGAAAGTAAATTCACAAGTCTACATAATTTGAAGAAAGATGAAAATTTCCTAAGGGTGACTCCAATATACGACCTAATAAATTAAATTTCTAGACTAGGGAGTTCAGGATGCATGAAATTGAGGTCATACTCACTTGATACCCTCACAATGAATAGACTTTCTCTATTCTACTAAGAAAATAAAAAATATATAATCACTAAAATGAAAACATAAAGGTATATAAATTATTACATGATGCTAGGTACTCTACCACTTAATGTTTTCCACCACCTATACATTGGTCCCTAGTAGTGACGTTAAATATCACCAAACCACCCAGTATCCTATGAGCCAACTCACTATGGTTGCAAAGATAGTCAAATTTACAAAACACAAAAAGAACACATAGATAGAGTGCATAATTTATATGCAAATCAAATGTATTAATTAGAGGATGAATCATCAAGCCTAATGCAATCACTTAGATGCAAATACTAGAATACAAGTAAATGAAGGTCACTACTCAGACCTAGACATGGTATGGTGGAGAGAATCAAGAATGGAGTGTCATCACACAATACATGAAGGCCCATTAAGCTTCAAGTTATCCTTTACTCATTAAGGATTCTCTCTCTCTCTCTCTCTCTCTCTATATATATATATATATATATATATATATATATATATATATATATATATATATAGACACACACACACACACACACACACACACATAACAAGGATAATTTGTGTACCATATCAATTCCCTCAAGTGATAAAAAAGTAGTCACATTAAATATTGTTATTATGTTTTACCCCACTAATTTATTTAGGTTATTAATTGTTATTAATAAATGTACAAGGGTTACCTAGGGACCCCTTATTTTCACATCCTTCCTTAGAGAACCACTCCATTCCACTTCTCCACACTAATCGACCATCTCACTATAATAATAAGGAACAATGTAGTGTACAAGCATTAATATAAGCAATAAAATATTTTTATCCATGAAACAAAAGGAGCTAAATAAGCTCAATTGGAATCACCCAGAGCATAAGTCACTTGGATCCCATCATAGGAGCATGAATCAACTAAAATGTTTGTATTTCGTCTCATCACCATATATCCACCCAAACATGGTCTCAACATAACATAAGGTGAATTCATGAACAAGAAAAATGAAATGACTATAAAAACAAGCCATAAAATTAAAAGGTTTTAGCTACACTCTTTGGTCAAGGATTTCTTAATAGGGGATGACCGAAGAGAAGGGACTCTCATTATCATGATAACATGGGCATTACTTATAATTCCAAGAGTGTGGTATCAACACAAAGGGGAAAACAAGAACTAAATGATTCATCAAATGCAGAATAAGAGCATATTTGTGAAATACCTTCATGTGGCTTGAAAAATAAGGACCTCTCAAGATTAATATTCCATATAAGAATACCATAACTCCACAACATTCTCTATTTTCAAAATAGAAAAAAAAATCAAACTTTGATTAAAATACAATTGGGACAAAAGTGCGGCCCAAGGCCAAATCTATTACTAAAGTCATGAAAAAAAATAAAATTTCACATTTCAAAAAAACCTAATTTTAAGAGTACCCGTTGCTTTCAAAAATTCCCAACAATGAAAAAATATAATCAATTTTACTTTTTGATCATTCAATAAATCTTGATTTGTATAACACTACAATTACCATTTCAATTTGAAATAATGTCACATAGCACATTGGGAAATTAAATAATGTAAAAATATAGAAAGACACTAATTCTCATCCTCTAAACTAAATGCAATAATAATTATGAAAAAATTGAACTAAAAACATAGAATTTTGAAGCCCCACCTCACCAAATAGTAAAAATACTAAAACAAAGAGAAAAAATTACAATCGCCATGAAAGAACTCAAAAAAAAATTACAAATAAGAGAATTTCTACCAAGATTTCAATGAGTTGAAGCCTATAAAATTATGCTAGATAGAACTTTCCGAATGAATAAATCTATAAAATGCTCTCAGAGAATTTTTGAGTATTTTTTCACTCTGAAATCAACAAGTGAGAAACTGAAGTCTCACTCTTCATTATAAATAACTACTGGGCTCAAAAAGAAAAAAAAAAGATTAAAAAATTAAAAACCACTCAAAGAAAATGAAAATTAAATCAAATAATCCAAAATAAGCCCATTTTATTCAATTTCATTAACTTTAAACACAATACTTGAAAACATTATTAGAAACAATTAAGGATAAACTATAATGCACAAATAGGGACCAATATACACCACCATTAAATAGGTAATATTGGCTAGAATTATGAACAATCAATGTAACTATCTCTTCTACCATTATCGGGGATAACACATGCTCAAACCTATAACTCGAGTGGAGTTGATGTTTGGTACCTGTTGACTAAAATATGCACACATAAAAAGTATTTGTTCAAGATACAAATAGTTGAAGAACTTGTATATAATAACTAATGTTCGCCTAATGAAATAAATCTCAGTGACATAATCATTCATATATATATATATATATATATATATATATATATGTATATATATATTTCAATGTTATACAATTATTTCATTATATATTTAATCCTTGGCGTGCATCATAGCTAAATATTTCAAATTAATTCAAGCTTTAAATAATCAATTTATGATTATACAAGCATATAACAATGAAAACTCTAAATAAAACATCCATCAACATAAAAGGCATGCAATATCAAAGGGAAGTGATAATAACATCATGATAACATAATCTATTATTCTTAAATATAAAATATATCAAATATTATCATAAGGGATCCTTTCACATTATGTACAACTGGATCATTGTACCAATATAATGAAAATAGTAAGCATACACGTATAATATATCATCCTCATTAGTAATGATACTACTAATACCAGAAAAAATACTATAATAAAATTCATCTAACAATGTTTATATATTGACAAAAATCATCTCACAATACCAAACTATGATCACATCATTGAATAGTCACAACATATAGAAAGAGTATAGCTTGGACCAAAATAATACAAAATATAGTGCATCCATAGAAGGTACTACATCCTCCTTCCTAAGAATAAGCTTAACCTTGGTAACTTCCAAAAAGATATGGGTACAAATCTCCCAAATATGAACCATCCTCGCATTGAAATGAATTCTCATTGCTCATGTCACATTAAACCCTTGGTTTCTTGATGTCCCAAAACCCCAAAGGGTCTACCTTTGATGTTGAAGAATGTAGATAGGATCCAAATAAATATTCCCATCCTTCACCTATAATACACCCCAATTAAGGACATGGGTAACATTAAGAACATAATATATAAATAAAGAAACATGTGTTAGAATTAATTTAGAATAACGGAGAGGGGGTGAATCAGCTATCTTCAGGTCTAGATGTACCAACTAAAACTTTATAGAACTTTAAACAACTCAGATCTGCTCGGCAACAATAGCATAATTCAACAACATAAATTTGCAATTTACTGTTCAAATGTAATCAGCTTGTAGAAACTTAACAATAAAACACAACATAAACATTCACACAATTTAACACTAGTATTTAACGTGGAAACCCGAATTGTGAAAAACCACCAGTAACATGATACCAAGTTTTCACTCTTCTAAAGTGAGCTCTTCTCAGAGCCAACCTTGTTAAAGGTTACAAAACACATTGCTAAATGTGACCTGGTTAAAGGATTTAATCACCCTACCAGGAGTGGCCTTGTTAGAGGTCTTAGAACATTCCACCTGAATGTCACCTTGCTTAAAGGATTTATACAATGACTATTAGGTCAACATGATTATAGGATTTTGACTGATACAATGGTTAGAAAGTAATTAGCAGGTGTGATTTGATACATACAACTTACTTTACAAATCCAGATCCAATTAAACTCTTATGCCAATTCACTGAGTGACCTCCATTCTCATTTCAATCTTTAGATATGCTTGGAAATCTGTCAAGCAATCCCTTTTGCAACTCTCTGCTTCTATGTTCATCCTTCTTTGCTAGATCATCCCAATCAGTCAATTAACCATGCAATTCTCTTGCATACACTTTTCACATACATAAATCTACTTGAATAACCCCTTGAGGTTATCTTATACCTCTTCATCTAGGTAAAATAAATCTTTTCCGCTTAATCAAGATCATAGATCTTAGGTTAGGTCAAATCCAATGAATCTTTCTATTATTTACATTTAATTTACTTCTCCAAAGTAATCACTAATTAAATATTTTATCCATGCATTAATTATGGTTACCCATGTATTTAAATAGTATGGACCAATCGTGATTATCCTTAAGTAACTTTACATATCCCAAAAAATTCAATTATGTCGGCCAAAGATCTCTAATCTCAACAATTACCAAAATACTGCTGCTCAGCCAACACTGTGTTCTTCCACTTGGTCATGACTATTTTCCTTAGCAATTTATAGGTGCTCGGTCGATACTAAGAAATTATGCTCGACATACACTGGTGCTCGGTCGACACAAACTTCACTGGACATACACTGTTCCCACTAAACTGACATCTTGACTTAGTGTTATGGATAAACAACACATTACTTTTCCAATGTGCTAACTGATCAAGTACCCTTCTAAGTTCTCATAACTCAACCATTTCACTTGGTCTTCTTGTTATCCTTGCTTTCAAATCTTCTTCAACAATCAATAGATATGGTACTCATAACAGATAGCAATAGTGTCACTAGTTCAGGTTTGACATCAATGACAAAACAACAATTGTTTAAATTGTAGCTTTCCAACAATCTCCCTCTTTGGCATTGATGGCAATACTAAACAATAAAAAAATAATTTTACAGAGATAGTTACCATACAATCCAAAAAGTCTGCCTGTATTCCTTGATATGAAAAATTCTTCATTAATGTCTTTAGCTTCATTCAGATTCTCAACTTGTAAAACATTTATCCCTCTATATCTATAATCACACTAAAATCTTTTTATGTCTATTCATCTGTAGGCTCTCTCTTTCAGTAAACTCTCCCTTTTTCTCTAAGTATAGTAAATTCTCCCTCTTTCAGTAAACTCTCCCGCTTTGACAACAATGCCAAAGACATTGACATCTTTATCATGAATATTCTTCTATTCTAACTCAATATCATCATGCTTATGAATGATCCTCTTTTCTATCAAATATTCAAATATAACATGAATGATCCTCTTTTTAGTCAAATATTCAAATATATTCAAAGTGTGACTTCATGTGCATCAATGTGTCAAATATTCTAAATATAACATTTGATGCAACAGTTCCATTCTAAACTAATTAGCCTTATTTAGGGGAATCACCCCTAAGTTACCTCGTATATATTCATGATCATTCTTGGGTAGTACTTTTATAAATATGTCTGCTAACTGTTCCTTAGTATGCACATATTCCAGTCTCACTTCCTTGTTTTGAACTAGCTCCCTCAAGTAATGATACTTGATAGCTATATTCTTTGTCTTAGAGTGCATCATAGTGTTCTTAGAAATATTTATGGGACTCTTGTTATCACAATATATAACAACTGGTTCTGTGATCACTTCTTTCATACCTTTCAGTAGTATCTTCAACCATACAATATTAGAGCAGTTAACTGCTGCTGCCACATACTCAGCTTCAGCTGTATATTGTGAGGTGCAAATTTTTTTCTTTCTTGTCCATGAAATCAGTCTCTTTCCTAGAATAAATGCACCACTTGTGGTGCTTATCCTGTCATCCACATTTCCAGCCCAATCAAAGTTAGTTTAAACTCTGAGCTCAAACTTATCATTCATTTTGTAATACATACCATATTCATTTGTTCCTTTCAAATATCTAAGAATTCTTTTTACTGCCATCATATGAGTTTCCTTGGGATTGGCAGAAAATCTTGCAACAATTCCAACATCCATAGCAATATCAGGTCTACTGTGTACACCATATTGTAGCTTTCCAATCATTGAACTGTAAAGGGTTTGATTCACTTCTTTTGTATCATCATTTTTTGTTAACTTTTTTCTAGTAGCCATGGGTGTACTCATTAGTTTTGATTCTTCTATTCCAAAAAAAATTAGTATCTACTTGACATATTTTGATTGAGCAACATAGATACCATTCTTCATTTGATATATTTCCAAGCCAACAAAGAATATTATTTCACCAAACATAGACATCTCAAATTCATTTTGCCTCTCTTTTGCAAATTTTTGGCATAACACATCTTGTCCACCAAATATAATGTCATCAACAAAAATTTTAGCTAATAAAGTACATTTGTTTTGTTCTATTTTCAAATATAGATTGTTGTTGCCATTGGCTCTTGCAAATCCAAACTCTATCAAGTAATTGTGCAATCTCTCATACCATGCTCTTGGTACTTTCTTCAGTCCATATAGTGCCTTGTGTAATATGCAAACCATGTTCCTCTTGCTTGGTTCAATAAATCCACCAGCTTGTTCAATGTACACTTCTTCTTCTAATATTCCATTTAGAAATGTTGACTTTACATCCATCTAATAAACTTTAAAAACTTTGTAGGCTGCATATGCAAGTAAGGTTATGAATCCTTCCAATCTTTCAAGTGGGGAAAATGTTTCTCCATAATCAATTCCTTCCTCTTGTGCATAACCCTTGCATACTGGTCTAGCTTTATTCCTTGTTACTTCTTCATTTTCATTCAGCTTATTTCTAAATACCCACTTAGTACCAATTACATTTTTGTTATTTCTCCTAGGTACAAGTGTCTAAGTCTTATTCTTCTCAATATGTTCAATCTCTTCATTCATGGATTGTATCTAGTCTTCATTTTTGAAGGCATCTTTTACTATTTTAGGCTCAAAATCACATAACAAGTATGTACCATCTGTTAGCTTACTTCTTGTCAGAACTGCAGAATCCTTTGATCCTATGATTTGATCATATTTGTGGTTCCTCCTTACATACTTTTCTAGAGAAGGTTATTTCTTTGCTTCAGATTCATTATTCTCGTTCAATTCAAGTTGATTCTATGTCTCGACATCTTCATCAGATAGCTCAACAATTGCCTCCTGTTGTCCGAAAACCTCATTCTGTGACTCGACAGGTGCTAGTTGTTTCTTGGAAACCTCATTCTCAGGTTCAGGTAATACATTATAATCTTTCTCATCTAGATAGACAAATGATTTGTAACTTTCAGGTTCATGTGTGTTTTTCTACTTCATTTGTTTATGCATATTCATCAATTCTAACATTTGCACTTTCCACAATTTTGTTAGTGTTAGAATTCAAACACTTATATGCTTTAATTTTAGTTGAATATCCAAGAAATATGCCATCCTCACCTTTAGCATGAAGTTTTCCATTTTTTTTATCCTTTAGTATAAAACATTTGCTTCCAAAAACTTTGAAATATCTTACATTAGGTGCATATCCATACCATAGCTCATAAGGTGTAGAATTAGTACCTTTCTTGGCTTGTACTTTATTCAGGGTATAGAATGTTGTACTTGCAACTTCTCTCCAATATTTATGTGTAACATTCTTCTTCATCATTAGTATTCTTGCATAGTCCATGATATAACTATTTCTTCTTTCAGCAATACCATTTTGTGGTGGTGTCCTAGGTGTAGACATCTGTCTTTTTATACCTCATCCATTGCAAAATATGTTAAAATCATTAGAAATAAACTTGCCACCTTAGTTAGATCTCAAACATTTTAGACTTTTGCCTGTCTCCTTTTCAACTTTTTCCAAGTACCACTTAAATAATTGGAATGCATCAGATTTTTCCTGAAGAAACGTAACAGTCATCATTCTAGAGTAATCATCAACAAATAGAATAAAATATCTATCTCCACAATAAATTTTCTCACCAATGGGACCACAAAGGTCAGTATGAACCAATTCCATAACTTCCTCAGAAGTGTGAGTCCTGCGTTTGAAACTAGATTTAGTCATTTTTCCCAATTGACATTGCTTACTCATTACATTTTTAGGTTTCTTTAACTTAGGCAACCCTCTAACCTTTTTCAATTTTCTTATACTTACCAAGTTATCAAAGTTTACATGACACAACCTTTTATGCCATAACCAAACATCATTATATTGTGCAAACAAGCACGTCTCATCAGCTAAGTACAGATAGAACAAGTTATCTTTTGTTTGCTCTCCACTTCCAACTAGTTCTCCAGTGGCATCATAGATCTTTTCCTTCTTGTGATGGAATTCAACTTTGTAACAAGAAGTATTCAGTTGTGCAATAGTCAATAAATTATAGTTAAGATCATTGACCCAATATACATTGTCACATCTGATCTTGTCAGTCAAGTTAATCAATCCTTTTCCTTTAACAAAACATGGTGCATCATTACCAAATTTAACATAACCGTCATTGCACTAATCTAAGGTTTCAAATTTATCCTTGTCACCAATCATGTGATGTGAACAACCATTGTCAATAATCCAATGGTCACCTTTACTCATATAAGAAATTAGTGTAGTTTTCTCATCATCATCATCAGAATCATCTTTCATAGCAACATACACAAATTCTATATCATTTTCATCAGAATTATCAGTTCCACTGTCAGAAGCTTCTTCGACTATATAGCAAGATTTATTACCCTTTTCTTTGTAATCCTTATAATTTCTAAAGTCTCGGTCATCCTTTCTGTCTTTGTAATTGTTGTCCCTTCTTTCATCTTTGTCATTCTTATCAGGACATGTAGCAGCAATATGAAAAACTTTGTTACATGAAAAAAAAATGATAGGAGGTTTAAATTTGAATTTTCATTTTCCTCTAGATAGCCTTCTTGCCATAAGTGTCTCAAGTTCTTCCAGATCATCATCTATAGTGTCACTTTCACTTTTTACACATTTCTTTCATTTCTTTGATTTGTTAAGGGCCACCTGGGATCTGAATGTGGAATCAATATCTTGTGTAGTGTAGTTACAAAAATTTGACATCTCAAATGCAGTAAGTTTGCCTACTAGACCTTCTAAAGTAAAATTATTATTAGGATTACATCTTAATTCTTGAATCATAGAAACTCTAATAGTGTATAGAGGAAGAAGAGTTCCTAGTACCTTGCTCATAATGGTGTTATCATCAATGGTTCAATTAGCTCCTCTAATAGAATTCACAACTTCTTTTATCCTACCACAATATTCAGCTATATTTTCTCCTTCTTCCATTTTCATTTCATCAAACTTACCTCTTAAACTTTCAAATTTGGCTCTCATCACATTTGTATCTCTTCCATAGATGCTTGCAAGGGTATCCCAAATCTTCTTTGCATTTGTACAGTTCTTTATGTCTTAAAATTCAGGATAGCTCAGGGATGATGTGATATCCAACATTGCTTGATTGTGTTCCTGTATTTATCTTAACTGTTCAACAGTGAGAGGTGTTATTGGGACTACATAATCATGTTCTATATAGAACTTAGAAGCATCAACAATACTAGCCAGATGCAATTTCATCAAACTCTTCCATGCAAGAAAGTTATCTTTGTTCAACTTTGGTACCTCCTTTTTATACATCTTGATCTTTTGCTCCAAGTACCTTCAAACTATTTTCAAGAGACCAAAGATTTGATACCAATTGCTAGAATGAATTTAGAATAATTGAGAGTGGGGGTGAATCAGTTATCCTTAGGTCTAGATGTACCAATTGAAACTTTATAGCACTTTAAAAAACTCAGATCGGCTTGGCAACAATAGCATAAGTCAACAACATAAATATGCAGTTTATTGTTCAAATGTAAGCAGCTTGTAGAAACCTAACAATAAAACACAACATAAACATTCATACAATTTGACACCAGTATTTAACCTGGAAACCCAAAATGGGAAAAACCACCAGGAACATCCTACCAAGTTTTCACTCTTCTGAAGTGAGCTAGGCTAGGAGACAACCCTGTTAAATGTTACAAAACACATTGCTAAATGTGACCTGGTTAAAGGATTTAATCACCCTATTAGGACTAGCCTTGTTAGAGGTCTTAAAACATTCCACCTGAATTTCACCATGCTTAAAGGATTTATACAATGACTGTTAGGTCAACCTGGTTAAAGAATTTTCTCTGATACAATGGTTAGAAAGTAATCAGTAGGTGTGATCTGATACATACAACTTACTTTGCAAATCCAGATCCAATTAAGCTCTTATGCTAATTCACTGAGTGGCCTCCATTCTCATTTCAATATTTAGATCTGCTTCAAAATCCATCAAGCAATCACTTTTGCAACTCTCTGGTTCTCTGTTCGGCCTTCTTTTCTAGATCATGCCAATCAATCAATTAACCATGCAATTCTCTTGCATACACTTTTCACATACATACATCTACTTGAATAACCCCTAGAGGTTATCTTATACCTCTTCATCTAGGTAAAATAAATCTTTTCAGCTTAATCAAGATCATAGATCTTAGGTTAGGTCAGATCCAACAGATCTTTCCATCATTTACATTTAATTTACTTCTCCAAAACAATCACTAATTAAATCTTGGATCCATGCATTAATTATGGTTACCCGTGTATTTAAATAGTGTGGACCAATCCTTATGATCCTTAATTAACTTTACATATCCCAATAAATTCAATTTATTTATTTATTTTGAGCTTTGATTTCTCATTTTGATTGTGTATGTCTTTAAGCATCAATGTTTCGGATCACACTTTTTGATCCATCATCAAGATGTAAGAGCAATAACGTAGTGTTAAAAAAAAGTACACTTCCTTATTTCTCTTACATCCTGATGATGGATCATGGAGTGTGATCTGAAATATTGATGCTTAAAAACATGCACAATCAAAACCAAAAATCAAAGCTCAAATTCAATGGATATTGGGAATTTGATTGATTAAATTCAATTATGTCAGCCATAGATCGCTAATCTCAACAATTACCAAAATACTGTTGCTCGGCCAACACTATGTTCTTCCACTCAATCATGACTATTTTCCTTGGCAATTTACTGGTGCTCGGTCAATACTAAGAAATTATTCTCGGCATACACTGGTGCTTGGTCAACACAAACTTCACTCGGCATATATTGTTCCCAGTAAACTGACATCTTGACTTAGTGTTATGGATAAACAATACATTACTTTCCCAATGTTCCAACTAAATAAGTACCCTTGTAATTTCTCATAACTCAACCATTTCACTCGGTCTTCTTGTTATCCTTGCTTTCAAGTCTTCTTCAACAATCAATAGATATGGTACTCAAATAGATAGCAATAGTCTTTCCAGTTAAGGTTTGACATCAATGACAAAACAATAATTGTTTACATTGCAGCTTTCCGACAACATGAAATACATCATGGATGTGAAATAAAGAGGGTGGAGAAACTAATTTATAAACAACATAAACAATCCTCTCGAGGACCCAGAAAGGTCCAAAAAAATGTAACACTAACTAAGAGGCTTTCCCATAATGGACAGGTCTCTTTTATGAGCAAACAAGGTAAAACAAACTGTCACCTACTAAGATGTGATGATCTAAATTATAGGAACCAACATACTTATTTTAATCCTTAGTAGTATTCAAATGGTCTCTAATACAAACATCCTTCTACTACATACCATAAAGAAAATTGGGAGCCAATACTATATAGTCCTCCAAATAATCCCAAGTCAAAGGTGTATGAAAGGGTAAACCATACAAGGTCTGAAAATGAGATATGACAAGAGATCTATGTTACCTATTATTATAAGAAAAAATCACCTAGTGTAGGTAGTCCACCCACCTTGACTATTGATACATCAGATATAGATGAAGCATCTCCTTAAAAACATGATTCACCCACTCTTTCAGACCACTGGTCTTGGGGTGATATGGTGTTATTCAACTATCCTCCCAAAGAATGCTTGATATATATCCACAAAGAAAAATTAAACACATAATCTTGATATGAAATGTTCCTAAAAGATATCCATTGTAGCTAAACATATCACCCATGAACACTTGTGCTACCAAAGTAGGTGTATAAGAAAACCCACATAGGATAAAGTGAGCCAACATTGACAACTTGTCCATACTAACCATAATGGCATCATCACAATGAGATGACATAGTTATCCGAGTAAAGAAATAAATATATATAGTATCCCACTTCAACTCTGAAATAGAAATTAGTTGAAAAATACTTTCTAGATGGAAATTTTTTTCCTTCACTCTCTTAAACTCAAGGAATCTAGCCATAAATTTGGCAACATCTTATCTCATACCTATCTAATAGTAAAACTGTCTAATTTCAACATAGAATTTTTTATGCCTTGATGTGTAGGATTGACGTAGGAACATCTTAGGTTCATTTCTATCTTGCAAAAACCATAAAAATTTGATCTTTTCTATTTCTAATCACCAATTGCTAAGTTTTTTCTATTCCTTGTCACTAATTGTAGTGTTTTCTATTACGGTGGAGTTCTATAGATCCTTGGTTCTTGCAGCCATACATTTTTTTTCAAGAGATCATTAGGAATATTTTCCTATGATTGCAACTCATTTGGAGTCATCACCCCCAAGATATGATGGATTCATTTGTTATGTTTATAATGTGTTCTTCATGTTCCTAAACCGGTCGTGTTTGGGTCTTTAACCGGATAGTGTTTGGTTTCTCGCTTAAATTTTCTTTATTAGTGGTGCTTATGGCTCATTTTCCTATGTGGCTACATGTTTTTCCAACCTATTTGTATGATCTCTACTTGTGATTTCATCATTGGTTAAAGATCTTTAGATCTAAGGCCGATGGGGTGGTTAGTTTGTAACACATTTTGTTTGTCTTGGAAAATGTAACCTTGAGGTTACCTTGTTTGGTTGTATTCATGTATAAATGTTGTATCTTGGTTCTTATTTTTGAAGAAGTGAGAAAAGATTGAGGAATTTAATTAGGGCTTGAAGTAGGCTAATTTACAATCGTAGGTAAACAACAATAAGTAGGTTTTATATGCAATAAGTCCCTAGCATTTGAGGTGGGAATGTTGATTTCTATTGCAGATCTTTCTAATTATTTTACCTATTAAAGAAAAGGTTTCATGTGTGTTCCATACTCTAGATCTATGTGTTTAATTCTCAAAATATTTTAGTTTATATTGTGTAACTCTTTCTGCAAGGGTGCATTGTTCATTTCATCTAGACCCTCCTACCTTGACTACATCAGGTGGTATTAGAGAAATTTTTTTTATTGTGCTAAATAGATCTTGTCTCCTATGTTTATGATTCCTAATTTGGTTTTTTTGTGGGATAGAAGAATAAGGATCAGAGCCACTATTCCATAGGAATCATTGGAGATGGCTAGGAGAGGTGCTAGAGGTGGAAGAGGTGTAGACCCTAATGTTTTTGAAATGTTGAGACAAATTTCTACTAGATTAGAAGTGGTTGAAATGACACAGAGGAGAGGTCGACATATTGAAGAAATAAGTGATCGTGAAGAAGAAATTGAAGAACGGGTTGAAGGAGAAGCCAAAGAACAACCTGAAATAGATCAACGAGAAGAAAGGTTTATTAGAGCACTTACTAGGGTTAATACAAGAACACACCTTAATCCACCAGATTATGATGGTAGATTACATGTAGATGAGTTGTTGGATTGGATCTCAGCTATGGACAAGTATTTTGATTTTGAAGGTACAAATTATGACAAGAAGGTAATGTATGCTTGTACTAAATTAAGAAGTCATGCTTCACTTTGGTGTGACAATTTATAGAATGATAGGAGGAGTAGAGGTAAAGAGAAGAGCAATCCTTGGGATAGGATGGTGAACAAGATGAAGGAAAATTTCTAACCCTCTCATTATCAGGTTATCTTGATCAGAAGATTGTAGAATTTGAGACAAAAGGATATGAATGTGATGCAATACACTAAGGAGTTTTACAAGTTGGATATCATATCTGGTTTTAGGGAGGATGAAGTAGACAGATTTGCAAGATGCCTAAATGGTTTCAAGATGTAAATACAAGAGGATATTAGTATAATCAAGATTAGGAATGTGGAAGATGCTTAACAATATGCCCTAGAGGCTTAATAAAAGTTAAGTAGAATATAAGAACAAAGGAAAAGAGATAGAGGTGGGAGATTCTAGAGAGGAAGAGGTGGTATATCACTTGGTGACTCTGATAAAAAGAAGATAGAGGAGAATAATCCTCAAAGGATTTCTTACAGAGGTGTGTATAGGAATGAGGGATACTAAAAAGATGATAATAGGGTGTTTAAGGGAACTTGTTTCAAGTGTAGTGGAGAAAGTCATAGGGCCTTTGAATGAAAACAAGGTAGATTTGAAAACAGGACTAGAAGCTAAAAAAATATATCTATTGTATGAGAAGAGGAATCTTCTGAATCAGTGAACAATAATCAAGCTTAAAAGAGAGAGGTATTGATCATGAGGAGAACCTTGTACCATCTTGAAAAGGTAGAGACTCCTTTCCAAAGAAAGAAATTGTTTTGAACTAGCTATCTTTTTTGTGGTAAGGTATGTAAAGTTATTGTTGATGGTGGTACTTCTGGGAATTTGGCATCTAACGAAATGGTAGACAAGTTGTAGGTGTAGATATTGAAGCATATTAAATCCTATGAGATTACATGGATAAAAGATGGTCACAAGGTGTTGGTAAGTGAACAATGTTGTATTAACATGAAAATAGGGAAATATCATGTTGAAGTGTTGTGTGATATAATGCCTATGGATGTATGTAATGTTTTTTTGGGTAGAACTTGGCAATATGATAGGAAGGCTATACATGATGGAGGAAGAAATACATATACTTGTGTGGCTAATTGTATGAAACATAGATTGTTTCCGTTGGAAGAAACTTTTAAAGGGGAAATTTGTACGAGAGTTAGAATTTGCATGGTTAATAGAAGAAAATTCTTGGAAGGTATGAGACATGAGAATGTTTATTTTTTTATTGTTCTAAAATATACTACAAATATAGATCTAAGAGGTAAATACCCTAAAGAGATTAAGGAAATGTTGGATAAGTATGCATATGTGATTTTAGATAATGTACCTGATGGTTTTCTACTAGTTAGGATTATTATTCATTGCATGGGTCTAATTCCTATAGATAGTTTTCCTAACAAAGTATCTCACAAGTTGACATCGACAGAGAATGAAGAATTGAATAGACAAGTGCATGAGTTATTTAAGAAAGGATTAATCAGAGAAAGTTTGGGTCCTTGTGCAGTACCTGTAGTATTGGTATCTAAGAAGGATGGACGGTGTAGGATGTGTACAAATTCTAGATAAATAAAAAATATTACTATCAAGTACTGATATACTTTACCTAGGATGGATGACATAATGGATTTCTTGATTTGAGCTAAGTATTTCACAAAGATTAATTTGAAGAATGGTTATCATCAGATCGGGGTAAGAGAAGGTGATGAATGGAAGACTTATTTTAAGACTCATGAAGGTTTGTATGAGTGGTTGGTAATGCCTTTTGGTGTTTCTAATGCACCAAGTACTTTCATGAGGCTAATGAATGAAGTATTGAATGAATTTTTTGGTAAATTTCTCATAATTTTTTTGGATGACATTTTGATTTTCAATAAGACATGAGAGGAAAACCTATTGCATGTAAGGAAAGTATTGAAGAGGTTAAGGGAGGATAAGTTATAAATAAATTTGAAGAACTGTACATTTATGAAGAATGAGCTTGTATACCATGGACTTGTGATTTGTACTGAAGGTTTGATGATTTATTCTGAGAAGGTTAGAGAATTTGTTGAATGGGGTGAACCTCAAAGTGTTAGTGAGGTAAGATCATTCCATGGCTTTATAAGTTTTATAGAAAGTGCATTAGGAATTTTAGTTCTCTTTACAATGCTATGACAGAGATAATGAGGGGAGACAAGAAGGAATTCAAATAGACACATGGAGCACAAGGAAGATTTTTTTTATCAAGAAAAAGGTAAGATAACAACCTGTGTTAGAACTACCAGATTTCAGTATGGTATTTCAAGTAGATTTTAATGCTAATGGGAGTGCAATCAGAGCAGTCCCGAGTCAAGAAGATAGACAATTTTCTTACTTTACTGAAAAGTTTAATGATGCAAGGAGAAATGATTATATTTATGATCAATAATTTAATGCTATTGTTCAAGATTTGAAGAAGTGGAGACATTACTTATTACCTAGGATTCTTTGTTATATACTAATCATCAGGCTTTACAGTATTTCCATAGTCAAAGTAAGTTGAATCATAAACATATGACATGGGTTGAATTCATATAGAGTTACTCATTTTTTGTTGAGGAATAGGAGTTGTAAGCCTAAAAAATTTATTGTTTCTTTAAGTAGAATAAGGAATCTTGTGGCTGAGATGAAGGTGACAGTGCTTGGATTTGATGAATTGAAGACATTTTAGAAGGACGGTCTTGATTTTTCTGATCCATGGAAATCTTCTAAGGAACCTTTTGTTACCAATATGAGTTCTTTATTGGATTATTTCATACAGGATGGATTATTGTTCAAAGGAGTTCAGTTGTATATACCACGAGGATCTATGAGGGAAACATTCATTAAGGAGAAACATTGTGGAGGATTAGCTCAACTTTGGGATTGATAAGATAGTGGTAGTTATAAAGGAGCAGTATTGTTGGCTGTAGATTCATAAGGATGTTAGGAATTTAATTTAGAAGTGCAGGATTTGTCAAGTTGCTAAAGGGAATAGTTTCAATAGATGATTGTATCCACCCTTTCCTCTACCATAGAAACCTTGAGAGGATATTAGCATGGATTTAGTGCTTGGTTTTCAAAACAATCAAAGAGGTAATGATTCGGTGTTTGTGGTGGTTCAAATATTTTCAAAGATGACTCATTTTGTTCCATGTAAAAATTCATCACATGCAATACATATACTTGATTTTTTTTAAGGACATTGTAAATTTGTTAAATTGCATGTATTGTAAAAGAGAATTTTTTCAGATAGGGATACTAAGTTTCTTGGATTTTTTTTTAGTCCAAACTTTGGAGGAAGCTTAACATAGAATTGAAGTTTAGTTCTATATTTCTCCACTGCAGTGGTTAATAGAAGTTTGGGGAATCTACTAAGATGCTTGGTTGGTAATAAGGTAGGTAATTGATATTTGGTTTTGGCACAAGCAAAGTTTACTTATAATAATTTAGTGAATAAGAGTACTGAGACAACACCTTTTGATATTGTTTATAGTTTACATCCTAAAGGAGTAGCAAAACTTAGGGATATCAATGTTGAAGAAAAAATGAAAGAAGTATGAAGAATATCCTTTTAAGTTGAAGAACCTACTAGTTGAGAATTATTTATGGATTTCTAAGGTGGAGTTAAACCGATTGGTTTTTCCTTCACCTTAGAAAAGTGAGAGGCTCACTTTCAAAATAACCCCAAGTGTCTAATGCATGAGCATCTTGGTTTCAATAAAATACTGCATAAACCAAAAACCTTTGAGTTTTTTTCCCCATCACCAATTCCAGATTTTTTTATTCCTAGTCATTTGTTTTAGTGTTTCTTGTTGTGGTCAAGTACTACAGATCCTTGGTGGTTGTGGTCATAAATTTGTGTTCAAGAGATGATTATAAATATTTTCCTATGATCACAACTCATTTGGAGTTATTGTGCATGAGTTATGTTGGATTCCTTAGCTATGTTTAGAATGTACTCTTCATATTCTTGACCTATCATGTGTGGATCTTAAACTGATAATTGTTTAGTGTCTCGGTTGGATTTATTGATAGGTGATTCTTATGGATCATTTTCCTATGTTATTACATGTTTAACCAACCTATATGCATGATTGCTCATTGTGATTTAATCATTTGTTAAATATTTTGTGATTTGGGGCTGATTGGATGGTTAGTTGGTAACATGTTTGGTTTTTCTTGGGAAATGTAACCTTGAGGCCTACTAGTTTGGTCATTGTTGTGTATAAATGTTGGATCTTGGTTTTTTTTTTTTTGAAGTGATAAAATTTGGAGGAAGTCAATTAGGGCTTGAAGAAGGTTGTTTTGCAGTTGTAGGTTAGGAATCTTTGTAAAACAGGCTGCATGTGTGTTCCATACTCTAGATTTATGTGTTTACTTCTTCAAATCTTTTAGTTTCTATTGTGTAACACTTGCTACAAGGGTGGATTGTTCATTTTCTTTGGATCAAAACGATTATAAACCTCTAATTCAATGTTTATAAGAAAATAGATGATGAAGTATGCATATTCAAATAGAATAATATGTAGATTTGAAGGTTTCGATGCTTCTATGCAACAAGTGGGAAAATAGAATGTGTAATGGGAAATTGGGAGGGGGGATGTGAATGATAAATTAATGGGTGGAATAAAAAATTAATGACATATAGCCAAATTAGTTGGATTAGGAAGGTAGAGAATAATTTAAATTTAAAATAATTAATTCCCACATTTGATATAAAATGAACAACTAATTAACTCAAAATTAATTAATAATGGGACAATGGATAGTGGTGATAAATTAATGTTCAATTTCGTTCGGAGCCACTTAGTCCATGACTGTATCATTGATGTAATTATACACCAGTGAACTCACATTCTCCTCAAATCTCCCTAATCTCAGTTCTCCATTTCCATTATATAGAAGCTTCACTCCACGTTCGTTAATATGAAAATTTGCGCCTTTTTCCATCACTTGAAGATGATCAATATTTTTCAGTGTCAATGTGAGCGAAGTGCAGTACTATATTTTTATGTTTGCCACTTGGCGGGTTGGTTTCAACTTGAGCATGTGCGTATCATAATACACCGGCCACCTTTCCTATTCTCAAAGGTCGATAACAATCGGGCTGCGCCAACAAACTCTGCTTATTAATCTCTTTCAGGACTCCTTCCAAAGTGTCTATTAAAATGCCAACTCCCGGTTAGCTCGCGAGCATATACCAAATTCAACAACCTCCGATATCATGTTCCAAAACTAATACAATAGTTATAACGGTTCTTTAAAACCGTTAAAGATTTTAAATCCGTTCTAGAGATAACACTCAATTTATTTTTTAAACCGTTTCCACCATCATCCTATTCGGGAATATTAAAAAACCAACAAATAAACAAAGCTAGACTCTTTAATGCCGATGCCAATACTTCAAAAATAATTCATTTCGTTGTTAAATTATTTTATCAAAACCTCAAAAACAAGACACAAATAAGACCAATCCACAAGGAACTATGAAACCGTTTTGCAGGATATAAAAAGAAGATGACTCAACGAAATCTGAAACATAATTTGATCGACTTTATGGAAATACATTCATTAAAAACCACGGAATAAAAAATATTAATGGCTGTCTGGCTGAAAGCCGGAGAGCCCGATTCTTTCCACCCTTCTATTCTATCTACCCGTAAACTACTCTCCCCCTATCAACTATCTGATTACATCATTTTCTCTTTATAGAGAATATTGGCTAGTTATAAAAACCGTCCATCTACCCGATATTCCTATTTCGATATTTGGTTACAATAATCATACAATCCTATCTCAGAAACATTACAATGCAATTTTGAAACGATAAACCACTTTGATGAAATCTTAAATGACTTATATTTAATAATAATATAAAACATGGTCAAATGTTGAGGTCCCTCTACACCATACTCTCAGGCTTCAAAGATTTCCATGTCCCATGGAAATGTCGTGGTAATAATCTCGAAACAAATCGTTTACCTCTGTGTCTTCATCATTGGATCGATGCCCCCACTACTTCCTGAGTCTTTGTCAAATGACTCCCATCAATGGAGTTTACGCTGGTCACCTTCAATGATGCATTTCCATTCAACAGTCCACTCCTCCATGCTACTACAACACCACAACATTTGTCCCTCACTTGGGAGTCCCTTCATGCCTCTCTCCCCAATATTGTTGCTGACACACAAGACCATCTCCTATGGTACTTTGGTAGGCCTTCCTGCCCACCTACTACAACTGAGTGAACTAGCACCAATATGCAACCACAAACTTCATAACAAGAACCCACAATACTGCCTGGTGTAGGTTCTACCTACACGCTTAGAATCTTCTGAGCTATGATACTAATTGATGCGGAGAAGCATCAAAACCTTCAAATCTGCATATTATTCTATTTGAATCTGCATACTAGGTGCATGAGCACACCTAGCTCAAACCCCTAGCTCTTTATTTCTGGCATATATTGACTCTAGCCAAGTCAGGAGAGTGTGTGTGGACCTTAGAAGGTCATTGTTGTATTTCCCTAAGATGGATATGACTAGGTCAATCCATGTATAGATAGGTTTCTTAGTTGGTTTCCTTTAGTTGTGTGTGTGTGTGAGGTAGTTGGTAAGCCTCTGTAAATCCAACCAAGGCATCGAGAACCTTAGATAAGCTGCTTGGTATCACTAGCACTCTGCCAACACCAGTGCCTAGCAGCTCTGCCTACACTGGTGCCTAGTAGCTTAACCTACATTGGTGCCTAGCATCTCGGCCTACACTGGTGCCTAGCAGCTCAGCCTACACTTGAGCTCAATTTTGCATTACTGTTGCTCGGCAATATTCTGTCGTAATGGTCTGTGAAAAGCAAATCTTGACTTTTATGGATAGTATGATCAATTGTAACGGGTCCTGAGGAGATTCTTGCGAGTATGTGGACAATTACAGTCGTTCCAATGAGAAGATGGTTATTAATAATATCCCAAGCCTTCTTTTTAGAGATCTAGAGAGTAGATATTGAAGAAGAGGAGAAGCTACAAAAAAGTTAGAGATTTGCAGATTATTTTATTGTTTTGTTTTGTTTCCAGTAATGAGAAGTTACAAACTATGTGTTTAGTGGATATCAAGTTTCTTTGTGGTTCCTTTTGCATGCAAGTAGATTAGTTACTTTATTTTCTATTTTGCAAGTTATTAGCTCTTCACCCGTTCTGGGTTGTAAACAGTAATGGCCCCTCGAGATTCTTGAATCCATGGTGAGAATCATGTGTTGGAATGGAACTTGAGAGGAGCCCTTGTTCATAGTTTCCTTTTTGTTTTATGTAGGAGAAGCAATAGAAAAGAGTCTAGAGACGTTACACTAGGCGAGCTTGGTAATAGTTCGGCTAGGGAAGAGAATGAAAGCAATATTCAGAAAACATTGAATAAGTGAGTAGAATGAATCTATTTGTGTAGGTTCAGCAAGAAGGAGATGAATAGCATGTCGATGGGGACCGAGTCTTGAAGGGGTGGTAAAGATGTTAGTAACTTAACTCAGTTTAGGGTTGTGAATACCCTAAGAGATGTAGCAAAAAGATATTAGAATAGAGCCAAGCTGGTTCTATAATAGTAACAAGACTTCTGTCCACATTAGATTGGTATCAGAGCATAAATTGATTGGGCTTGTGGTAAATGTTCCAGCTAGTAGTATCAGTAGGTGAAAACAAGATGGTCACCAGTGCAGAGCTTGCAAAGGAAGTAGATATGCAGAAGAGAGTGCTAGAGGATCAAAGGGAAAGTAGTAGACTCTAAGAAGAAGCCCTGGATGAGATGAAGGTAAAATTACAAGAAGTTGTAGATGCAACTAAAATTAGAGATGGAAATGAAGTCAGCAGCAGCAAAGAGAAGAAGAAAGTTGAAAGTCTTGAAGGAATTTGATTCTTTACTGGAAAAATGGATAGTGAACTAGTTGTGGAATGGATAGAAGGTATTTAGAATCATTTTGAATGTGAGGGCATAACAGAAGCATAGAAGGTAAAAGTTGCAAATTCAAGGTTAAGAGGTTCAACATTAACATGGTGGAAATACCTCCAAGAAGAGAGGGAGAAGATGGGTAAGCATCCAATTTCAAATTGTAAGGCCATGTTAAACAAGGTAAAGGAGAAATACCTATTGGAGGATTATCAAATCCAATTACACAAGAAGAGGTAGAGTTTGAAGGAAAAATATTTGGATGTGGCTACGTATATTGAATAATTCTAGAAGTTGTGCTTGAGGTCAAGAGTCCTAGAGGATGATACTATCAAGGTTGCTAGGTATCTTAGAGGCCTAAAATAGAATATCCAAAAGGAAATCAGTTTATGGACTCCCACAACCGTCCCTAAATGTTTCCAACCTGCATTGAAAGTGGAAGAGATGAACAAAAATAAATCATAATCAAACTTCAGAGGAAGAGGAAGAGATAGAGAAGGAAGAGGACAAGGAGGCTATGGTGGAAGAGGATTAGATTCAAGGGAGAAAAGTGAGAAAAAGCTCATTGAAAATCAGGAAGGAAACTCAAATAGAGGAGGTTTTAGAAAAGGTAGAGGCTCTAATACTAGTTGGAGAGGAAGGAGCAGCAACAATCAAGGAAGAGGAGCATCCTACTTTTCCACCATGAAATGCTACCATTGCAATCAGCTAGGAAATCGTGCCTATAGGTGTCCTGAAAAAGGTTCTACTTATCAAGGAGGTGGAAATAGAGTCAACTATGTCCAAGAAGAATCAAGTTGCAACAACAAGCCATCTGACATACCTTTAGAATCAGAGGAAGGTGAGGTCCTCATGATAAAGATGATATTGATCAGAGAGCCAAGCAAAGAAGAACCAAGCCAAAGAAGGGCACTCTTTAGAGTGAAGTGCAAGATCATAGTAAAGGTGTGTAGAGTCATTATTGATTCAGGATCAATTGATAATGTCAATAGTGAAGAGGAAGACACCAAGTTAAATTTGAAAAGGATTCCACAGGACAACCCATACAAGGTTACATGGCTTAACAAAGGACAACATGTGTTTGTAGGAGAAGAAACATGGGTATAATTCACCATTGGAAAGTATAAGGATAGAGTTATATGTGACATTATTTCCATGGATGCATGCCACCTTCTACTTGGAAGGCCGGGGCAATTTGATAGGCAAGACGTGCATGATAGAACCAAGAATGCATATTCATTCAAGAAATATGGGATGACTTTCAAAATTCAGTCCCTGATAGAAGAAGGAGAGCTAAAGACATCAAGTCAAAGTGTGCTCATGGTTGGTGAGAAGGAGTTCATGAAGACTCTAGGAGAAAGAGGAGTTGGATTTGCTTTAGTATTGAAGCCAACAGATGAAGTTGCTATCAAGAAATTAGACATACCAAATGAGGTAAAAGAAATACTTTAAGAGTATAGATATATTGTGAATGATGGCCAGCCCACTACCCTACCTCCTAAGAGACTTGTTAGCCACAAGATTGACTTCATAGTAGGAGCTACCTTACCCAACAAAGCTTCCTATAAGATGACCCCTCAGCAAAATGATGAGAAATCCAAGCAAATCAGAGAGTTATTAGACCAAGGCCTTATTAGAAAGAGCATAAGGACATGTGCACTCCCTACTATTTTAGCACCTAAGAAAGGAGGATCTTGGAGACTTTGTACTACTTCTAGAGCCATAAATAGAATCACCATTAGGTATAGGTTTCCAATGCCCAGAATTGAAGACATAATGGATTGTTTAGGGGAGGTAAAGTACTTCAGCAAGATTGATCTTAAGAAAGACTACCACTAAATCAGGATAAATGAAGGAGATGAATGGGAGACATCCTTCAAAACTGTAGAAGTTTTGTATGAATGGCTTGTAATTCCATTTGGTTATTCTAATGCTCCCTCAACTTTTATGAGTCTTATGAATGAGGTATTGGTAGAATGCATTGGTAAATTTGTTGTTGTCTACCTAGATGACATTTTAGTTTTCAACAGAACTAAGGAGGAGCATATTAGGCATTTGAAAATTGTTTTCAAGAAATTGC
>MU227823.1:2575293-2586639 GCA_018584345.1 Thuja plicata | reverse complement strand
GTCTACCTAGATGACATTTTAGTTTTCAACAGAACTAAGGAGGAGCATATTAGGCATTTGAAAATTGTTTTCAAGAAATTGCATGATGAAAAGATAATGATCAATTTGGAGAAGTGTGACTTCATGAAGAAGGATCTTGTATATCTAGATTTTCTTTTGTCATGGGGTAACCTAAAAATGGACAAAGAAAAGGTGGATGCCATTCTAAGTTGGCCTACTCCAAAGGCTGCAACTAAGGTGAGAAGTTTCCATGGTTTATCTCAGTATTACAGAAATTTCATTAGACATTTTAGTGGAATTTGTGCACCTATGTTAGATACCATTAAAGGTGGGATGAAGACAAAGTTTCAATGGACACCACAAGCTGACAATGAGTTTGAGACACTCAAGGAGAAGATAGCAGATTTGCCTACTCTATTTCTTCCAAGCTTTGATAAGCTTTTTACAGTAGAATGTGATGCAAGTAATGTGGCCATTGGGGTTCTCATAAGCCAAGAAGAAAGACCAGTATCTTTCCATAGTCAGAAGCTAAATGATGCAAAGAAGAAGTAATCTTCTTATGACTTAGAGTTGTATGCTTTAGTCCAAGCACTCAAGAAGTGGAGGCACTACTTTCTGCCAAAGGAGTTCATAGTATATACTGATAACCAAGCTCTCAGCTTCTTTAACTCTCAAGAAAAACTTAGCAGCAAACACATGAAGTGGGTGGAGTATCTACAAGCCTACACTTTCAATATCAAGCATAAAAAGGGAGTACAGAAGAAGGTTTCTGATGCATTCAGAAGAAGGCTGCTCATAGTCCAAGAATTTCATCTAAAAATCATAGGTATTGATAGCTTCAAAGACCTATATGCTGAAGATGAAGATTTTACCCAAATCTACAATGTCTGCAAGGAGTTTAAAAACAACTTTCATGGTGTGTTTTTTGTATATACTTTGATGAATGATTTGTTGTTTAAAGGAGGTCAACTTTGTGTTCCTAAAGGGTCTATGAGAGATAATTTGATTCAATAAAAACATAATGGAGCACTTAGTGGTCATTTCGGAGTTAGTAAGACTCAAGAGCTAGTCATTGGGTTCTATTTTTGGCCTGGAATGAATAGAGATGTTAGAAAGTATGTTGAGACTTGTGTAGTGTGTCAAAAAGAAAAGAGAACATCTTCTAATACAGGTCTTTATCAGCCACTTCCAATCCCAGCCAAACCATGGGAATGCATAAGCATGGATTTTGTAGTTGGTTTGCCAAGAACAAGGCAGGGATATGACAATATTTATATTGTTGTGGACAAATTTAGTAAGATGGCACATTTTATACCTAGTAAGACCATTCATGATGCTTGTAACATTTCTTAGTTATTTTTTAGTGGAGTGGTGAGGATCCATAGACTCCCACTCAGTATCGTTTCAGATAGGGACACAAAATTCATGAGCCATTTTTGGAAGAGCTTATGGCAAAAGCTGGGCACTAACTTTTCTTTTGGATCTGCCTATCATCCAAATACAGATGGCCAAACAAAGGTAGTCAATATGAGTCTTGGTAACTTTTTGAGATGCCTCAAAAAGGATTATGGTCAAGCATGGGACCAACTCATTGGACAAGTTGAATATGCATACAATGATACAGTCAACAGATCAACTGGTAAGAGTCCTTTTGAAATTGTTTATGGATTTCACCCAAGAGGAATTTTTGAACTTAGAGAATTCAAGGAAGGAATGCATGGTAGTGGGTATGCTAAGGACTTTTCTCATTCAATGAGAGAATTCCATGAAACTATGAGAAAGAACTTGATTGAAAATGTTGAAAAGGTAAAGCAAAAGGTGGATGCAACAAAAAGTGATGTTTAGTTTCAGATTGGAGACTTTGTGATGGTACACTTGAACAAATATAGGCTACAAAAAGGTGTTCCTCATAAGCTATAGATGAAGAGGCTAGGTCCATGTAAGATACTTGCAAATTATGGAAACAATGCATACAAGGTGGAGCTTCCTAAAGACATTGGGATGTCACCAGTTTTCAATATTGTAGATTTGATAGCATACAAAGGACCAATTCAAGATGCTGAACAAAACCTTCAAGAGGTAATACAAGAGATAAAATATCTGAAATTAACCCCTACTCCATCTATGACAGCTGAAAAGATACTAGACTCAAGGGTCTAAAAGAAGACTAGGAACAAAGACTATATGGAGCACCTTGTCAAATAGCATGACAAAGAAGATGCTGATGCTACTTGGATAAGAGAAATAGACTTCAAGAGGTAGGGCATTGATCCAAAAATGTTCAATCCAAGGATGGATTAACCTTTCTTTTGTCTGGGGGAGTATGGTGTAGGAGCACACGTAGCTCAAATCCCTAGCTCTTTATTTCTAGCATGTACTGACTCTAGCCAAGTTAGGAAAGTGTGTGTGGACCTTAGAAGGTCATTTGTTGTATTTCCCTAAGATGCATATGACTAGGTCAATCCATGTCTAGATAGGTTTCTTAGTTGGTTTCCTTTAGTTGTGTGTGTGTGTGAGAGGTAGTTGGTAAGCCTCTAGAAATCCAACCAAGGCATCAGGAACCTTGGATAAGCTTCTTGGTATCACTGGCACTCCGCCAACACTGGTGCCTAGCAACTCGGCCTACACTGGTGCCTAGAAGCTCGGCCTACACTGGTCCCTAGCAACTCTTCCTACACTAGTGCCTAGTAGCTCTGCCTACACTGGTGCCTAGCAGCTCGGCCTACAGTAGTGCCTAGCAGCTCGACCTACATTTGTGCCTAGTAGCTCTTCCAACACTAGAGCTTAGTTTTGCATTACTGTTGCTCGGCAATATTCCGTCATAACGGCCCGTGAAAAGCAGATCTTGTCTTTTATGGACAATATGGTCAGTTGTAATGGTTCCTGTGGAGATGCTTGTGATTATGTGGACAGTTACAGTCATTCCAATGAGAGGATGGTTATTAATAACATCCCAAGCCTTATTTTTAGAGATCTAGAGAGTAGAGATTAAAGAAGAGGAGAAGCTACATGAAAGTTAGAGATTTGCAGATTATTGTACTATATTGTTTTGTTTGGAGTAATGAGAAGTTGCAGACTATGTGTTTAGTGGGTGTCAAGTTTCTTTGTGGTTCCTTTTGCGTGTAAGTAGATTAGTTACTTTATTTTTTTTTTTGCAAGTTATTAGTTCTTCACCCATTCTGGGTTGTAAACAGTAATGGCCCCTCAAGATTCCTGAATCCACGGTGAGAATCATGTGTTGGAATGGACCTCAAGAGGAGCCCTTGTACATATTTTCCTTTTTTTTATGTAGGAGAAGCAACAACAAAGAGTCTGGAGATCTTACCATAGGAGAGCTTGGTAATAGTTTGGTTAGGAAAGAGAATGAAAGCAATGTTCAGAAAACATTGAATAAGTAAGTAGAATGAATCTATTTGTGTAGGTTCAGCAAGAAGGAGATGAAAATAATTTCGATGGGGGACTGAGTCCTAAAGAGGAGGTAATGTTGTTAGTGACTTACTTCAGTTAGGGTTATGAACACCCTAAGAGATCTAGGAGAGAGATCTCATAGCAGAGCCAAGTTGGTTTTGTAGCAGCAATGAGACTTCTGTCCACATCAATACTTCATCATCTATTTCATTATAACCATCCAATTAGAGGTTTACAACCCTTTCGATAATCTAAAAAAATTAATTCCAACTTATATATTATCTTCCATATTCATCGTCACTAGTAGAATATTCATAATCATATACATCACCATCTTCTTCATAGACAGTTTGATGAGGGAATTTAGTTTCATTTGCAGCCACTTTGTCCATGACTTTATCATCAATGTAGTTTGACACCAGTGAACTTACATCCTCCTCCAATCTCCCTAAGCTCAGTTATCCATTTCTATGATATAGAAGCTTCATTCCACATTCTTTAATTTGAAAATTTGTGCCTTTTGACATTACTTGAAGATGATCAATATTTTTCATTCTCAATATGAGTGGAGCACGTGGTACTATGTTTGTATGTTTTCCACCTCGCAGGTCAGTTTCAACTTGAGCATGCGTGTATCATAATACACCCGCCACCTTTTCTATTCTCAAAGGTCGATAACAATCAGGCTCCGTCAACCTACTCTGCATATGAATCTCTTCCGGGTCTCCTCCTAAATTTTCTATTAAAATGCCAACTAGCGGTTAGCTCAGGGGCATACACCAAATTCAACATCCTCTGATATCATATTCCAAAACCAACACAAGAGTTATAATGGTTCTTGAAAATAGTTAAAGATTTTAAATCCATTCTAGAGCTAACACTCGGTTTTCTTTTTATAACCGTTTCCACCATCATCCCAATCGGGACTGTTAACAAACTAACACATAAAAAAAATTGGATTCTTTAATGCCAAAGTTAATACTTCAAAACCAATTCATTTCTTTGTTAAAGTCTTTTATCAAAACTCGAAAAACAAGACACAACTAAGACCAATCCATAGGGAACTATGATACCATTTTGCAGGAGATATAAGGAACATATCTCAACGAAATCTAAAACACCATTGATCAACTCTATTGAAATACATTTCATTAAAAATCACAGAATAAAAAATATCAATGGCTCTCTCGCTGAAAGCCAAAGAGCCCGATTCTTTTTACCCTTCTACTCTAGCTTCCAGTAAACTACTCTCCCCTATCAACTATCTGATTACATTGATGTCTCTTTATAGATATTCTTGGTAGTTATAAAAACCATCCATCTACCCGATATTCCCATTCAACTTTTTGGTTACAAGAATCATACAATCCTATCTCGGGTACATTACAATGCAATTTTGAAACCATAAACTACTTCGATGAAATCTTAAATGAATTAAATATAATAATAATATAAAACTTGGTCAAATGTCGAGGTGCCTTTGCACCACCACTTCTATTAATTTATCCTTGTACCTTCCCCTGATTATATAAATTTCTAAATTTTTAATGTTACTTTCTCATAAAATATCATAATCATATCCTTTTTCTGAATACACATCTCTAAAATGTCACAACTTTGTCATTTATCATTATTTAGTCCTTAAATGTGATCCTAACCATTGATTGTGTTTCGATCTTATATGTTAATAGGAGCTCAAAAAATATATAAATTGCATATGAAATCGTCATTCTTACAAACACATTCTTAGTATTCTCGTAATCATTTTGTCAATTGGCTTTCACTATTTTGTGCATTTAGTCATATTAGAGAAGCATAGAAATGTTAGAGAAGAAAGGAAAAACAACGAAGATTCATAAAAGGAGAATTTGGCTTTATTTATTTTATGATTGGTTTTGATAAATTTATTGGTTAGACTAGTAATATATATTTCATGATTTAATTGATTTGTAGTTGGCTAACTCGTTATGTTCTCTGATGTTATAATTTCCTAGTTGAAAAAATTAAATTTAGGAAAATTAGTGGTATGTTGGCCAAGCATCATAGATGTTCCTCAAAATAGTTAAGCTTCTTCTAGATGAACCTTTTTTTCATACCACCATATTGTAATGACAATGGTTAATTAGTGTAAACTGATATTCAAAAATTATGGCATTAATCTTAGTTATACATTTTTGATCCAACAACCTCCAATATCATATTCTAAAACCAACGTAAGAGTTATAATTGTTCTTGAAAATAGTTAAAGATTTTAAATCCATTCTAGAGCTAACACTCGGATTTATTTTTAAAACCATTTCCACCATCATCCCAATCGGGACTGTTAACAAACTAACACATAAACAAAACTGGATTCTTTAATGCCAAAGTCAATAATTCAAAACCAATTCATTGCGATGTTAAATTCTTTTATTAAAAACCTAAAAACAAGACAAAACTAAGACCAATCCATAGGTAACTATGATACCATTTTGCAGGAGATATAAAGAACATGACTCAAAAAAATCTGAAACACCATTGATCGACTCTATTGAAATACATTTCATTAAAAACCATAAAATACAAAATATTAATGGTTCTCTTGCTGAAAGCCAGAGAGCCCGATTATTTTTACCCTTCTACTCTATCTGCCCATAAACTACTCTCCCCAATCAACTATCTGATTATATTATTGTCTCTTTATAGAGATTCTTGGGTAGTTATAAAACCGTCCATCTACCTGATATTCCCATTCGGTCTTTTGGTTAAAAGAATCATACAATCCTATCTCGGATACATTACAATGCAATTTTGAAACCAAAAACCATGTCGATGAAATCTTAATTGAATTAAATATAATAATAATATAAAACTTGGTCAAATGTTTAGGTGCCTCTACACCACCACTTCCATTTAACTAGCCTTGCACCTTCCCCATATTTTATGAATTTCTAAATTTTGAATGTTACTTTCTCATAAAATGTCAAAATCATATCCTTTTTTTCTGAATACACATTTCTAAATTGTCACAACTTTGTCATTTGTCATTTTTGAGTCCTTAAATGCGATCCTAACCATTGATTGTGTTTCGATCTTATATGTCAATAGGAGCTCAAAAAATCTATAAATTACATATGAAATTGTTATTCTTGCAAACACATTCTTAGTATTCTCATAATCATTTTGTCAGTTAGCTTTCACTATTTTGTGCATTTAGTCATATTAGAGAAGCATAGAAGTATTAGAGAAGAAAGGAAAAACAATGAAGATTCATCAAAGGAGAATTTGTCTTTATTTATTTTATGATTAGTTTTGATGGACTTATTGGTTAGACTAGTAATATGTATTTAATGATTTAATAGATTTGTAGTTGGCAAACTCGTTATGTTTTCTGTTGTTACCATTTCCTAGTTGAAAAAATTAAATATGGGTACATTGGTGATATGTTGGCCAAACATCATAGATGTTCCTCAAAATAGTTAAGCTTCTTCTTGTCATGCCCATAATTTTATGCTCAAAAATGCAACAATTTTTTTTTGAAAGGTTTAATAAAATGTCGTAATGAACAATACACTTAAGAAGATACCCAAACTTACTACATGTATGCCAAGAATATACGGTCAGGCGTAAGAGGTTAAATCTAATGTAGAACCGCAAGTAGGGTTAAGGGGAATTATGACTGCAAGTCAACCTCCCTCAACCCATGGTCGACTCCTAAGGTTATAGTTGTTCAAGGGTCATTAATGTTTGAAGTTCGCTAATTTACTCAAGTTACCCCTAGAGCCAAAGTCTAGACTAACATTAAGACAATTGCAAACTGAATTTGCATCCTTATTAGATTCGTCCTCTTTTTTTTATAGAGTTTGATGATGAGAAAGAGCTCTCCCTACGTTCATCTAGAAGAAATCTATTTAAATATTGTCACAAGTTAACTATCTGCGTTAATTTACCTACAACTTACTAAAGATGTGACATTAAAATTTGAATCGTAATATTATTTTTACAATGACCATTATACTGGCCTCATATAATGGCCACATAAAAATAACATTAATGAACTGGTATCATCCCAAACTTTTATCCTAAGCTGATAGAAGTTTACAGAGTTGGATACTTATTTACTTTAAAATAATAAACTTATTTATTTAAGCATAATTTTTCCCTCTTATCAAGGTAGAAGAAATTAGTCCTTTGTGGTGATAAAATTTGAACGAGTTTAAAAATGCATTTATTCGTTATTTTAGTAGCCCCTTAAAATAATTAATTCTCCCAGGTCATGTATCTCAACTTTTTTAATATTCACCTAGAGGAAGTAATCTTAAATATATTTAAAGGAACTTTTTAAAGTACTTTCTTACATTTCACCCTAATCCCTCAAGTTCCCCTTCATACTTCACAAATAAAAAAAAAACTTCATTAAGTTAAGGCAAGGGTGGAAATTAAAAGAGATTAAAATTATATGAGGAAAAGATTTCCCTCCTAAAAGGATTGACCCCACTCATATATATAAAAAAAAGAATTAAAGTCCTACATATCAACTCCCACTATGCAAATACCTAACCCTAATTCGAAAAGGACTGACCCCACTCATATATTAAAAAAAAGAATTAAAGTCCTACATATCAACTCCCACTATGCAAATCCCTAGCTAATTCAAAATTAGGGTTAGGGTCAATATTAGGGAGAGTCAAGGAAAAGATTTCTCTTCTCTCTCCTCTCTATCCATCTCCCAAACACTAGGTTTTTTTTTTGAGAGCTTGTTGTGGGTATGCAAATTTATGGAGGTGGAGAATGAGTTTATATCCAAGAATATATATATATATATATAATTACATATATAATTACATATATAATTATATATATATATATAATTACATATATATATATATATATGTATATGCATATAAGATGCTATGAATACACACGGGTTGCAAGGTTTAATGGCGGCCGATATGCTATGTTCCAACATCAGCAGGTTTTAGTTCAACCGCGAAGGTTGCAGGTTGTAGGTGGAGCGGCTCTGTTTGGCCCTGTGGTGGCGCCGCCCGCACAGCTCCACCATAGTTGGTGGCACTATTGTCACTGTGGTGGTAGCTATGCTGGGCTGCGCTTACCACATGGTGGGGAGGAGCCATGGCCTCCCCCCCTTTCATAAGGAGCCACGGGGGTTGGGGTGGGCTTCGGCAACCCCTCCAAAAAATAATTTTAAATTTTTTTTTTGTTATATATATATATATATATATATGCATGACAAAAATACCCAAAAATCCTCTTCTTTATAAAATAAGGAAAATAAAACCAGAATATCTTATTTAAATCTTTTTTTTTTGTTACTTGAATACACCATTTAGGGATAGCCATATACATGAGTCATTGTTTATCTTTACTTAGGATTGCATGAGTAAAAGTAAAGAGATATTAATTTACAGATTTCAATATTGTAAAGAAATCAGCCAACTATAGATAATAATATATTTCTAGGTAAATGCTGGTACATTTATACCTATCTATTTATTTTTCCTACTTTGAAATTTTGTAGCATAATAGATGAAAACTAAATCCAAATGGTAGTTTCCTTCTTTAATTTATTTAAGCTTGTCTTTCTTCCAATAACAACACCATTTAGGAATAAAGTGTTTTCCCTTCCCATACATAATAACTTTTGAAGATAATAACAAAACTTTATTCAACATTTTACTTTCGATAATAGGAGGTCAATTTCTATTCAAGAACATGTAACCCAATAGGAAATCTAAAATTTCATAGCTTCATGATTTCTAGTATACAATTTATTTTAATGCCACAAAAATGCCTCACATACACATGTAAGAATGTGCAAAAAGAACAACAAAAGATCCATTTTCTCCATTAAGTAACCATAACACTTCAAGTAGCTCCAACTTTACAAATCTGCAAAAAGAAAAAAACAAGGGAAACACATGGGACCATGGGCTACTCACCACCAAACCTAGGCCTCTTAAGAGGCCACCCACCAGCTTGGGGAACCAAATAAAGGTGGGTGACAATAAAACTAACATTCAACAAAAAAAACTAGGAGATAACAACAAAACAACACACATTTTACTCCCATCCCAAAGGCTATCACAATGGGTCACACAAAGACCTAATATGGGTGTTAAGTGTGTTGGAAATTTGACTTCCTGAGGAAGCATGGCTTATTTTATGTTGTCAATCATGGCAACAAAGTCATACTAAGTTTCTATCAAAGATAACTTAGAAGATAAAATGACTAAGTGCAAAATACAGAGCAGACAAACAGATACAGAGATCAGCAGAACAACGCGCATGTTAGAGACTACACTAGATTAGGCATGCTTAGGTATATACTCTATGGTG
The DNA here is from genome assembly GCA_018584345.1 of Thuja plicata. NCBI lineage: Eukaryota > Viridiplantae > Streptophyta > Pinopsida > Cupressales > Cupressaceae > Thuja > Thuja plicata. Next base: position 2,576,895 of record MU227823.1, on the reverse strand, counting down.
TATATACATGCTACATCCAAATGTGCAAGGTAAAGAACTTCAGTACGAAAAATTTACAGATAGATTAGTACACTACAGTCTAGGAAACAATCCAAAATATAGAAAACATAAGATGACTACTATTTTGGTCAGCGTGTATTATTTTGTGATGTTAAGGCTAAGCGCCTTTAGTTATAAGTTTTTAATGATGTAATTAATGTTGTTGTAAACATGCTTGAGCCGAGTTGTTCAGAAGCATTGTATATTTTGTTGAAGAGGCTGACTAAGTGTTATGTTTTGGGTCGTGCCTATTTGTTTGTAAATATATAAGTATGTAATGTATTGGTATGTTACAAGGTGTAAGAGAAGTTGATTATTATGCAAGAAGAAGTTATAGAGATACTATATAATGAAGTCAGAAGATGATATATCTCTTTAAGGAGTAAGAGCATCTATGCATACATGGAACTGATCAGACAACAGTGTCACTACAGCAGTTCATTTTTGATATAGTGCATATCAACATTTAGAGGGTTGTAGCCTTCATATTATTGGGCACTGAGCCTAGGAAGTGAGCCATCCACCCCTAACAGGGTTATTGTAAAAGAATCCTAACAGAGTCAAACCCTTAACCAGGTCATTGTACTCAATTTGTAAAGACTAATTTTAATAGGGCAAAGGAACTTTAATAGGTTCATTATACCTAGTACAATATTTTGTGGGTAATAATCCCCACCAGAGTTTTCCTCTGATCAAGGTTCTCCGTAATCAAATCATGTGTTATGTGTTCTTGTGTTAAGATTCTTGAATGCATATTTGTTTTATGTTTAATTGGCATAAATATAAATAATTGATAAACACTGATTCACCCACCCCCCCCCTCTCAGTGTTTCTAACAATTGGTATCAGAGCTCTGGTCCTCTAAAATAAAGTTTAACCACTTGAGGACATCATGGACTCAGCTGAAGCAAAACATTTGAAAAAGAATCCTGAAGCAGCTCTTGAAGATCTTGACAGATCTGAGAAGGAAAATGAAGAGCTAAGATTAAAAAATGATGGCTCCCAAATACTTATTAAAAGGCTAAGAAAAGATCTAAAAGATTGTTCTACAAGTGATCTAGGACAAATGGTCAAAAATCTTAATGAAGAAAATAAATCTCTAAAAGATAAACTTGAAGATCTGGAGGAATAGCTTGTAGATAACAAGAATAGCATTGAAGACAAGATCAAAGAAAGCAAACAATTGGAAGATGAACTTATACAAGAAAACATGAAAATCTTGGAATTGGAGAACATGAAGAAGAAGTTGGAATCTGAATTAACAGAAGCAAAGGATAAGATTGATAAACTCCACACGAGTTCTGATTTGATTCATTCCCAGCTTAATGCACAAAGAAAAAAGGGAAACACTTCTGGTCTTGGATTCAGTACAACACAAGATGAAATCAATTCATCACAAGAGAAAGGAAAAAACTTGAAGCATCTTCAGAAGCTAGGAAAGCTGAAGATACTACAGAGGTTATATCTGAACCACAAAAAGGGGAAATTAGACAAGTTAACAGAACTTGTTATGCATGCAATAAACATGGGCATTTGGCAAGAGATTGCAAAGAGGTAAGACCT
>MU227823.1:2562052-2575092 GCA_018584345.1 Thuja plicata | reverse complement strand
CCTATCATTTGTCACACATGTGGAAAGGCTGGACATATCACAAGGTTTTGCAGATCCAAAACTCAGAAACAAGAAGATCCCATAAAGTCTCTATTTGAAGAGAAAGGAGAAGTCAATTTTGTCAAAGAAAATGAAGATTCAAGCAAAGTTTGGGTTGAAGTAAAGAAGGAAAAAGATATTGACAAAGTAGTTGATGCATCCATAGTGGACGCACCCTCTACTTCTGCCTGAATAGACCTTCTTGGTCTTAGGGGGAGCTATTCTAGCTCAGAACCCCTACATGGTTGGTGTACTCACTTCTGAGTATGCACCTTTAGATTCTTGATTAAAAGCTCAAATTTTAAGTTTATGCATTCACACATTATCTATGTTGCATCAGGATCAAAGTTTGAAAATCTCTATGTATGGTTGCAAGCATTAAATGCGGCAGATCGTATAAAAAGAAGTTTGTAGTCAATCATTCTCACATTTAAATTTGAAGAGAAAGAAATTGAAAAGCATTGGAGCACTAAGACATCCAGGCACAAAGGCATAGCAGTTTGAAAGTTGGAACGAACGGTTAATCAGTTTGAAACGAAACCCTAGTCATCGTGCCATTTTAGAATTTTGTGGAAACCCTACTTAAATGATCACCAAGTAACTAATGGCAACCCCAGTTGTATTTGATGTAGTAGAAAGGAAGAGATTCATATTTAAGAAGCATCTGTTCAAGTCTATATTGGATGATGTGGAAGGGGCTTTCTCTAAAACCCCGATTGGGGTTGTTCATGTGGAAGATATCCGCGCCTACATTTACTACAAGAAGGAATCACTAGGAGATGATAATATAGCTTCTCACATGGCATCAATGCTTAATAAGGACTTCACATTCAAAGATGAGTTTGCGCACCTACAAGATAATCCTATTATTGAGTATTCGAATGCGCATGAGTTTGAACAACCAGAATGGGTAAAAATCATGTTGAGTAGAATTCACAATGATCTATTTTGGATTGGTGATGTCCCTGTCTGTATCACCACAGAATTAATCCATCAATTGACAGGACTTCCAATGACTAGACCTATGCTTCCCACTGATAAAGATGTTAAGAAGCAGATTGAGAAAGTTTTTTTGTCAAAAAGTGACAGGCGTGGTATGACAGTAGACCCCATCAAAGAAGACAACATAAAACTCATGACCATGATACTTGGATACAAGTTTCACCATGCAAGCAGGTTGAATAGTGTATCTGTAGCAACAGTCCTTGCAGCAATCATAATAGTAAAGGATAACACCTAGTACAACATTTGTGAGGTCTTTCATGGACATTTGATTGATAACATCAGCGTGATCAAACATGATAGAAGCAAAACATTCAGGTTTGGATCCCTAATCATCTATTTGTATCTTCATATAGTAGGAAAGGTTGAAGACCTCTATCTAGACAAAGGAAAACCTACAATGACACAAATATCTCTTAAGGCCACCTTAGAGAGCAGTGCAAGAGATAAAATGGACATGGATATAAAGATATTTATGGTTAAAATGAAGAGCAGGGTCAGACTATCTGAGAAGATAGTTGACAAGTACAGGGATACTATTTGTTTTATGGTAGAAATAGATTTCACATGCATGGAGGCTATTGAGCCTAGAACTAAGTGGATTCATCCACTAGGATATGAATTTGAAGACCATGTGCTAGAGGGATGTGCGCAGGTCTTATTATCAGTACCTAAAGACCCCAATGAACCTAGGTGGGGAACATACAGAGAAAAGACTGATGAAGTGGACATTGAACTAAAACTTGTTGTTAATAAAAGGAAAGCGTCCAGAACCACATCTAACATACTGAAAGCTTATGGAGTCACTCGAGAAGATTTGAATATGGAAAAAGAATCCAAATTTTCTAAAGTTAAGATTGAGAAGATTGATAAATCTTAGAAAAAGAAACAGAAGAAAAATGAGGAAAGTACATCTATGTCTGCTACCACCATTAACTTGGATACATCTCCATCTTCTATTCCTAGAAAAAAACCCAGAGGAAGGAAGCAAGCTTCTATAGGTCATCCATCTTCAAGAACCACAAGGAGCACTACAAAGACCACACAAGCACCTCCTGAGGTAGGTTTCAGACCAAGCTTGAATATATTGAAGAATAGGATTATAAATGAAGGAAGATTGGATACACTTTCAAAGGTCTATAACAAATATGAAGAAGTTGATAAGACAGAGATACATTACATTGTCATATCTCATATGATCAAGTTTAAGAAATCAGTTCTTGAACTGAAGATAATGATACCAAATGACCTATGGAATGTATTGGAAATTATGAAAAGACATGCTATTGAGGAAGACATGAAGATTAGAGAAGAAACTCTAGATACTATTCTCCCTGTTTGTTCACATGATGTGAAGGCTATTTTGCTAGATCTTGTAAAGCCACATCTCTAAAGCAAGACAAGGACTTTACAGATAATGAACAAGGAATATGAACAGGTTGGAAAGGAGACTAAAAAGGCATTTACACAAGTCTTTATGGATAGACACATGTATCCACCAATGGCACCTACAGCAAAAGTCACTCCAGCTTCTCCTAAATAGGATACAACTCCAGTAATTTAGATTGCGCCCATGACAGGTCCATAGGTCTCTGCGTTGACAGTGACAATAACTACTAAGAAAACTAAAGATACAGAAGATACTATAATAGTTGACAATGTCAAGATATCTATGACAGCTTCTGATAATGATATGAACAAGGTTGATGAAGCAATGAACATTGATGATACATCTTTACAACAGGATGAAGTTCCTTTTATTGATCCAATAGATTTGGATAAGGAGAAAAACACTCAAGTTGATGAGTCACCAGTTAAAGAGGTACATATCAAAGGTGAATGTGTAGAAACAAGTCAGAATACTATTTTGTCACCATCCACCTCATTGTTGTCAAGGTTAACTCCTGATTCAGCGAGTTTTGACACATGGGAAGAAGAAGACCTAATTAAGATCAGTGTCCTTTCTATGGAAAAGGAAAAGAGAAACATGTGATGAAGAACCCACGCTTTATTGAATCAATAAACATTCTGAATGAGTTAGTTCCTGCTGATAAGAAAGTTGCAAAAGTTCAAACTATTGAACATGTGGATAGTGTACTAAAAAACTTCAAGTCACACTTGACCATCTTAGTAGAGACAACTACTAAGATTGCAGAAGATGAGTATGAGAAGGAAAGATTGAATGAAGTGGTGAAAAAATTTACCTTGGATCTGAACTCTCTTAAGACTGGGCAGTCTATACTGAAAGAGTTGGTAGAAAAAGGGAAGAAAGTTATAGAAAAATGCATGGATAGAGTGAAGCTCACCTCTAAGCACACTAAAAAGATAAAAGAAGCTAAAGAAATGGTGGAAAAAATAAGAAAATCTATTGATAATTCCATGCAGGACATGAACATATGCAATAATGTCTACCAAGGACAACTGGACAAAATTGAGAAGGAAAAGATTGAAATAAGCAAGATAAGAGTTAGACAAACTCAGTTGAGAAATGCACTTGCACCTTCATTAGCATTTCTTATTGAGAACATCAAATAGATATGTGACACAATGCAAAATTATGATAAAGGTCCTTGCTTGGATCTAGTGAAAATGGAGAAGTTAACATATGCTTTATGCGCGCACCTCCAAACAATTAATGCAATGAAAGCATTCTAGTAGAAAGAGATTCAGTCTCTTCAAGTTGTGTACCCTGATGTATATATGGAGTAAGTATGAAGACTTATATTTTTTTTGCACACCTTTGTCATTCATGTCAAAGGGGGAGTAGTATAGAATGTGTATATATGAAAAAGTATTTATGTATATATCATTAAGTATATGTATATACAGTCATTTTTTGAATGAAGTCATTTTGTGTAACTTAGCCACATTCCTTTGTTGCCATAAATGACAAAGGGGGAGATTGTTGGAAAGTTGACTTCCTGAGGAAGCATGGATTATTTTGTGTTGTCAATCATGGCAACAAAGTCATACTAAGTTTTTGTCAAAGATAACTTAGAAGATAAAATGACTAAGTATAAAATACAGAGCAGACAGACAGATATAGAGATTAGCACATCAGCACGCATGTTAGAGACCACACCAGATTAGGCATGCTTAGGTATATACTCTATGGTGTATATACATGCTATATCCAAATGCGCAAGGTATAGAACTTTAGTACAGAAAAGTTACAGATAGATTAGTACACTGCAGTCTAGGAAACAATCCAGAATACAGAACACAGAAGCTGACTACTATTTTGGTCAGCATGTATTATTTAGTGATGTTAAGGCTAAGTGCCTCTATTTATAAGTTTGTAATGATGTAATTAATGTTGTTGTAAACATTCTTCAGCCGACTTGTTCAGAAGCGTTGTATATTTTGTTAAAGAGGCCGACTAAGTGTTATGTTTTGGGTCATGCCTATTCGTTTGTAAAGATATAAGTATGTAATGTATTGTTATGTTACATCGTGTAAGAGAAGTCAATTATTGTACAAGAAGAAGTTACAGAGCTACTATATAATGAATTCAGAAGATGATATAGCTCTTTAAGGAGTAAGAGCATCAACACATACACAGAACTAATCAGAAAATAGTGTCACTACAACAGTTCATTTTTGATATAGTGCATATCAACATTCAGAGGGTTGTAGCCTTCATATTATTCGGTAGTGAGCCATCCACCCCTAATAGGGTTATTTTAAAAGAATCCTAACAGAGTCAGACTCTTAACCATGTCATTGTACTCAATTTGTAAAGATTGCTTCTAACAGGGTAAAGGAACTTTAACAGGTTCATTATACCTAGTACAATATTTTGTGGGTAATAATCCCCACCGGAGTTTTCCTCTGATCAAGGTTCTCCGTAATCAAATAATGTGTTATGTGTTCTTGTGTTAAGATTCTTGAATGCATATTTGTTTTATTTTTAATTGGCTAAAATATAAATAATTAATAAACACTGATTCACCCCCCCTCTCAATGTTTCTAACAAAGTGGACCAAATACCCAAGGGAGAAGGCCAAACCCAAAATTTATAACCAAGCCTTCACATGGCTTTCAAATAATTTCCTTCTCAATATCAAACCCAAGATCAACAATATGCCCTTATGACCCCCAAAAGAAGTAACCACAAGGGAGGCTCCATGCAGCCCATAGTCCATGATGTTTCCCTCTCTTCCTTGAGGAGAGACTCTACACCAAGGGTTGTCAAACTCCTTCACCCCCAAGGCTACTCTTCCCTCCCAAGGGTGAGTGAGCCTCAAGACTTCCATTAGCACAATGAAAGAAAATAAGAAAAACAAATACTTCACAACAACAACATAAAATTTACTACAAGATCATATCTACAATATTTTCACAAGACACACACTACATTAATCCTTCTTGCAACAACAAAATAGAAAATACAAGAAAATGAGTTTCAATAAGTCCACTAACCTAGATCCAAGCTTATGGAAAGATAGTTGTAGAAGAGCTCCCTTTTATGTGCTAAGTCCTCCTTCCATTGTCACCAACTCTAGCTATGTCTCTAAGTTAGAGAGTGGGTGTTCAGACTCTCCAACATGGAGAGTCCCCATTAAAAAGCCACTAGAAACTCATGGGGAGAAGGAAAACCCTCCAATTGGTCTCTCTTCCCTAAACTCTTACAACTTTATAAAAATGGATCCAAAAGGGGAAACTCCAAAAAGGAGATTAATGTCTTTGTATAAAAATGGAAGAGTTGTCTATCCAAGGTCAAGCCTCACAAGAGTTGATTTTCGTCCAACTTGGGAAACCAACTTTTGGAAGGGTCACATGGTCAACCAGAGGCTATCCTAGGGTTAAAATGTCCATTATCTATTGGTATAACAAGTGGGCTACCTAAAAATGAACCCAACACACCCCTAGGCACTTTCTAACCCCTCCAAAAATCCACTATAAGAGTACTTACGAAATTCCAATGAATTGACCACAACCCCGTCTCCCAAACCAAGGTATGCATATGGGGATTTAATAATGTACTTACCTAGGTAGGTGGAGAACCATTCCCAAGTTGACATGTCATGGTCTTAAGTACAAATTATAAGTTTAAAATGACACACACATACATTTACACATCACTAGACCATGTCATATCCACTTGGGCATAATCACAAGAAAATTAGAAAATACATTTAAGTAATACATTCTCAAAATCAACCATATACAATTAAAAAATAAATTATAGTACAAAGAGGTCTTGTCTCTCATTAGAAAAAACCATGGCTTAAATTGAGTTCACTTATACCCATGTTTGGTTCCCCAGATAAAATACCATGGTCTCATACCTGCACACTCAATTTAAATATCATTAGTCTAACAAGATAAATATTCATCATAAAGAAACAAGCAATATTTTAAACTTAAGGAAACATCAACATACTAAGTTTATTACTTAAGATCACAATAAATAGTAATTTCATTAAAGCATATACATAAGGTAAGGTTTACATTGCATGATATCTAAATTTAATGTCCATTTCTAATAATTCTCCTATTATCAATAACCCATAACATAATCATAATGTTTTTCCAAGTCAATTGTCTCAAAATAAATGTCCAGAATAGAAACATAATATAGGCCATAAAGTGCATCATAAAGTATCATGTATCCAACATAAAAAATGATCAATCTACGACATAAAGCATAAAATCCATAAGGTCCATAGTGCATCAAAATGTAAAGTATCATATGCTAAATCTATCTTAAGCAGAAAAATTGGAAAACTACGATGGGGTTCGGGAAGAGGCCTCACATGCTCCCCCCTAGGCTTGAACTTCCTCCTAGAGTTCATAAAAAATATGGGGATACTAAGCTCTCATATGCGTTGCGTCCTCCCATGAAGTTGTAACCTCATAATAGTTATCCCACTGAACCCTAACATGGTCCAGATCTCGGCCTTGTAGGCCTAGCATCTGGCATGGAAAAATGTGAATAGGCTCTAATGCTAGCTTCCCATATGAATCCACGTGTAAGGCATCCCAATCTATCATGTGAGACTAATCATAAATATATTTTCTCAAAACAAAAACATGAAACACATGATGGATGCGTGACAGGCTAGGTGACAAGGCTAGGTGGTAGGCAACTGGTCTTATCCTCTCCAATATCTCAAATGGTCCCACAAATCAAGGTGAAATCTTAGAGCCCTTTGAGAAATGGATTGGAATCTTATGAGGCTGCACTCTCAAGAAGACCCTATCTCTGACCATGTAAACCTGATCTATCCTCTTTGCATCGACATACTTCTTCTATCGATCTTGCGCCTCTAGGAGATGCTCCCTAATTAAGGCTACCTATTGCTCCATCTATAGAACTAACTATGGCCCAATGGTTACACTGTCCTCAATTTTGTCCCAACTCAAAGGTGTCCTACAAGGTTTACCATACAGTGCTTGATATGGTGGCATACCCAAGGCTGAATGATGACAATTATTATAGGCAAACTCTACTAAATTTAGATACTCATCCTACTTAACCTGATGGTCCATAACATACATACGGAGCATATCCTCGAGTACCTGATTAACTCTCTCTATCTAACCATCTATCTCTGGGTGATAAGTTGTGCTAAAATTGAGCCTCGTGCCCAAAGTGGTTTGTAATTCTCTCCAAAAAGATGATGTGAAGAGAGAATCCCTATTTGAAATGATCTATTGAGGAATGCCATGTAGTCTGACAATATCTCTCAAGAAAACCTGTGCCAGTGCTGGGGCTATAAAAGTGGTATGAATGGGTGACAAGTGCGAAACTTTGGTCAACTTGTTAATTGTCACCAAGATAGCATCATGGCGACAAGATGACATCAGGAGACCAACAATTAAATCCATGGATATAACATCCCACTTCCACATAGGTACCTCGTGAGGTTGAAGGAGCCCTCCAGGATGACCATGCTCTGCCTTTACCTTCTGGAATTCAAGGCATTAGGCTACTAACTCTGTAATGTGCTACCCCATTCCCGGCCAATGATAGAGATGTCTCAAATTAGTAAGCATCTTATTAACTCCAGGATGCACTACATAAGGGGCTCTATGAGCCTCTAGCATAATGATATTACGCAATTCCCTGAAAGAAGGTACATAGATGCATCCTTTGTGATGTAAAAGTACATCAGACTCCAAGGAATACTCTAAGAATCTCCCCACAAGAGGTCTCTGAGAGTCGATCAATTGACAAATAGGTATACATACAACTCATCCTCCCGCAAATGATGTAGTATACGATCTCTCAAATCTGTACTAGTGATCATGGATGATAACTCATGTCACCTCCTACTCAAGGCATCAACAACCACATTCTTCTTCCCTTTGATATAATGAACATCAAAGTCATACTCACATAGGAACTCCATCCACCTTCTCTTCCTAGCGTTAAGGTTTGGCTAAGTGAATATATACTGCAAAATCTGATAGTCTGAATGAAGCTCAAAATGATGTCCTAAGAGAAAGTGTCACCATCTTACTAATGCATGCACCACTACTGCAAGCTCAAGGTCATGGGTAGGGTAACTAATCTCATGTGTCTTATGTTTCCTAGACTCATATGCTATAGCTCACCCATCCTGCAAAAGTACTACCCCCAAACCATCTAAGGATGCATCTGTGCAGGCCACAAAGTCCACTGAAGGCTTTGGCACTGCTAAAATAGGTGCGTTGGTAAGTTCCTTCTGGAGTTCCTCTAAGGCCCTCTCACACTTCTCTTTCCATTGAAATTTCTTTCCCTTTCACTGAAGGGATGTGATAGGATGAGCCACTCTAGAGAAACCCTTAATAAATCACCTATAGTATCCTGCGAGACCCATGCAACTCCTAACCTCGGTCATAGTAGTAGGTGTTGGCCAATTCATAATGGCATCAATATTTGATGGGTCCACTGAGATCCCATTACCAAAAATAACATGGCCTAAATATTAGACCTCTATTTTGAAGAAGGCACATTTAGACAAACTGCCATACAACTAGTTATCCCTCAAACACTGTAATACCTACCTCAAGTTTTCCTTGTGTTCCTTCTCATTATGAGAATATATCAGTATGTCATCAAGGAACACAACCAAAAATCTATCAAGGAAAGTGTAGAATACCCCATTCATGAGGCTCATGAATACAACAGGGGCATTCGTAAGACAAAAAGGTACAACAGTGAACTCATAATGTCTGTATCTAGTCTGGAAAGTTGTCTTGTGGATATGCTTTCCATGATTCTCAACTGATGGTACCCTGATTTAAGATCTATCTTGGAGAACACATGGGCACCCTTTAACTGATCGAACAAGTCATCAATCCTAGGCAGTGGGTATTGATTCTTAAAGGTTAACTTGTTCAACTACCTGTAGTCCATACACAATCTAAGTGATCCATCCTTCTTTTTGACAAAGATAACTGGTGCACCCCAAGGAGAGACACTAGGTCATATGTGCCCCTTCTCAAGGAGCTCCTCTAGCTGAATCTTGGGCTCTTTAAGCTCATTAGGAGACATCCTATATGGTGCTCTAGTTACTGGTGTAGCACCTGACATGAGGTCTATATGGAAATCAACTGCTCTATGAGGAGGCATACCAAGTAGTTCTAAAGGAAACATATCTACGAATTCCTATAACATAGGATGATCATCAAAAGAGGTTTCCTTTTCTGCTTCTTCTTCTCTATCACTGATAGTGATGACAAATAACTGGCACCCTTTTTTCATGCACCTCTTAAGCTACATAGTGGAAATCATACGAATGGATATCACCCTTTGAACCCTTGGAATAACTGTAGCATTTTCATCATCATCTAAACATTCTACCTTCATTTACCAACAATCTAGCTTGGCCCTGTGTGCATAAAGCCAATCCATGCCAAGTACTATCCCATAGGATCCAAGAGGTGTGATATGTAGATCTGCTATGGTAGTCATGGTACCAATCTATATCTAGCAATCCTTAACTAAGGAAGTGATGGGTACTCTAGAACCTGAGGCTAACTCTACGTCCCAACTAACTTCTTGTCTAGCTACCACTAGCCCACAATTCTCCACGACCAATGGAGAAACAAAATAATCTATAGCACCTTAATGAAATAGAATAGTAACTTTGTTACCTCTAATCATACCTAAAGCCTCAATCACAGTAGCCTGATGTTCTACCTGGTGGTTGTTAACCGCTGCAAAAATCTATGGGATCTACCCATATCACCAATAGTAGGATCTGATGTTGCAGTGCGCTGACCACCCCCTTGAGAGAAATCCCTAGCCAAGTGTCCCATGGCACCACAAGAGTAGCATGGTCCTTGAGTCTAAAAATAGGTACCATGGCATCTAGAGAACTGTGAGCCCCCTGTCCTACTAGAACCACTATAACCACCCCTAGAGGACTGCTGAGTCTTAGTTGGGGGTGTAGATGATGCCTGTGACCTCTGGTCCCTACTAGGAGCTTGTAACTGTGACTGTTTGGGCTTGGAGCCCTATTTCCCCTCAGGAGTCCTTTGTCTCTATCCTTGATGTGATTGCTACTGAGAGAGAGGGAGTTTTTAGGACCTCGATGAATGCCTGTTATTGTTATAATTATTTCTATTTCCCTTCCAATGTGTTTTCTGATACCCTAAATTTTGTGCTATGGTGTTTTAGTTCTGAGACCGATCTCATGCATCTTGTCCCCTACCCTAAATTTCCTCAACAACCAAGGCCTTTTCAACAACCTCTTGAAGGTTCCCTGGTGCTGCCATGCACACCGAACTAGATAAAGATGCATTCAATCTTCTTACAAAATGGTTGACCTTGATCTTTTTATCTCTCATGCAATCTAAATAAGGTAGAAGTTCAAGGAATTTACACTCATACTATGTGACGGTGATGCAGGAGCATCCTAGGTGTAAGGGAAATCTTGCATCACCCAAAAATATGTGTTTTTCTATTCAATAAGGGCTATTTTGTACAAATTTGCTATATTTGGAAACTTACTATTTTTAGTAAGTTGGTCATTTGAACTCAGAATGTTCTAATTTTTCAGGTGAAGGTTCATCTTAGTCATATAAGAATGCCAGTTAAATTTCATTGCCAGATCATCTATATTGGCGAAGTTATTAAGGATTTATTGTTGAGATTTTAGGGTGCAAAATCTCTGAGCTTAATTTTCAGGACCTTAGAGGCTCTGGATCGAGGTCGAACCCCCGGTTGGCTAGCGCTTCATGAGTCAGGCATTGTAGATTGCGATCTCCCATTTCTGAAAAGTGGTCATAATAGCCAAACGGAGCTACGGTTCAAAAGTTATGGTTTCCAGAAGTTGGGCTACCTAATCTCATATTTTGTAAATATTCAAAGCCGACCCTTTTTGTAATAAAAGTGAAAAATAATTAAATATTAAGGGTAGTCGGCCTTAATGGCTAGATTTCTGGAACCTTCTCGGGCGGTGGAAATTGCCTATATAAAGAAGGCCCGTAGTGTTGTCTAGGGTAGTTCGGGGTGGATCAGAGTAATAATTCGAGGCTTTGTCCTATAGAATATTGTAAGTAAAATGCCCATGTGGCTTTGCATATTGTAATTCTGAAAGTTTGTAATTCTACATTTGTGGAGATAATAAGAAGCCCATTTTCTATTCTTGCAAATTGTTGTTGTTTCTCTGTTTCTATTATGTGTTTGTGGTATTAAGGGGAGCACCCTTCATCAGACGGTGAGTCCTCTCTGGTAAAGGTCATGAAACTCATATATCCATCGCTGCCTATAGTTCTCAGATAGGTAATAGTCTCTAAATCTATCTAAAAAGGTGCTCCAAGTGAGGGTGTCCATAGTTAGATTAACCTTTAAGTCCTCTGTCCTCCACCATATATTTCTTGACCCTCTCAACAAGTGGATAGCAAAGTGTTCCCTTGTATTGTTCCCATATGGGTGCAATCCAAAACACCTCTCGAGTCTCAAAATAAAAGTCTTAGCCTCACTCCCACCTATCGCTCCTGAAAAAGGTGGTGGGTTAAGGCGTATAAATTCCCTTATGTGGTCCCCTGTGTCACGGGGTACCCTCTAATAAGCTGTAACAACTATCTCTGTAGGTGGCATGTGTAATGACTCACCCTCGTGGACAACCTAGTCCTCCACAATCCTAGGTGGGGGACACCTACTGCACTCACGCACTGCACCTCCAAGTCCTGCCGGATGATTATCCTATGGTATCTTGTCCAAAATGATTCCAACCAAATTCTAAAGGGCATTTAGTACCTTCTCGTTGGGGTTGGGGGGTTATTTGGGAGGAGGTCTTTGTTCCTCTCTAGCACCCCCTATATTCTATTCTATCTAAACTCATACTGGAGGAGTACTCTTACGGCCTCATCCACGGGCATGGTCTTGCCGTGTTATCAGAGGCATCCTACACAATTATGAAAAGGGTATTGTGTGTGTAAATGGGTACATATTGAAAATGACACAAACACTCAATAGGTCATTGCATTAGCTCAAATGGTTAGTTAAAACGTTTATTTCCACTAATATTGGCCTATTGCCTTCTAACTAGAAAGAGTATGATAAGTTGCATATTTAGCCCTCAGAATATGCTCAAAATCAACGACCAATACTATCCTAGCATGAAGGATTTGATTAGAATTTAAACTAAAAATGAGAAAAAGCATACAATCTAGCTTTAAAACATGAAATGAAAACAAAGAACTAGCATGATATAATGGATGAAATATAAATCTAGAGTGAATCTAACAGCATAACAATGTTATTTGATCTTAAGATGAAGGCTTATTTTCTCTCAAAACAGGCTTCTATTTATAGAAGAATGGGAGAGAGAGAGGGGAGACAAGGTTCATTTATGAATTTGGAGACTTATAAATGAATATGTAAGAGCCTTTAATGCCCAAGGCATTAATAAGGTATGGGAGAGAAATGGGCTTAAGGTCTTCATATTAATGAAGGCATTAATGAGAGCCTTAAAGAAGCATGGAAAGGGTGGCTTGAGAAGGTGGACCTTAAGAAAGTCTAGCTTGAGAAAGTGGACTTTCTCAAGTGGGTTGAGTTG
>MU227823.1:2520789-2541638 GCA_018584345.1 Thuja plicata | reverse complement strand
ATATGTATGTATATACATGTATGTATATATATACATATATTATATAGAAATTACTATTTATTGTTGAATTATTTATGTTGTATTAGACATGAGTTAGATATCACTTACATATTTAACAAATATTTTTATGGATCATTATCGTTATCATATTTTTTAAAGCTAGTGAGCCTTCCTCAACGTTGTATACTAAGGATTTTCATTTGAGTAGTGATCTCAACACAGTGAGGCTCAATGTATGTCCATTCCCCATAAATTGCAATAAGTTTATACTTCAAACAAGGTATTTTCTTATTATGGGTAATCATCCCCACTGTGTATTTTTATCTAATAGGGTTTCCATGATAAAAAAATATTGATTCAACTTGTTTGAATGTGTTTCTAATATGTATATGCATGTATGTTTCATACTCTATATATTCAGATCAGATTTAAGGGTACACAAGTTAGAGAGTTTTGTAGCTTAAGGGTTTGAGGTTTAAGGTTTTGGTAACAATAGATTCAACCCACCCCCCCCTTTTATTTTTTCATTTCCATTATATTAACAATTGGTATTAGTGCTTTGGTCCCTTGAAAAAACTGTAATAACTTAAGGGAGATTAGATATGACAACTTAGAAGAAGGAGAGTCATGGGTTTTAAGGAACAAACTACCCCATATGGAAAGGAAAGGTGATCACTCATCTATGCTACAATAGAGAAGAATATTGGACCATCATAAATAAATTTTGCACTCCTCCTACTGATCTATCTACATCTATATCGAATGTGAAGAAGTAGTTTGAGTACAATATCAGAGCAAAAGAAGCATTTCTAAGTGCTCTATCACACAAAAAATATACAAATGTGATGGATTTGAAGACTTATCATGAGATATGGATAAATATAGAGACTCTTCATTAAGGGGACTCATTTTTCAAGCAAGGTAAGATAAAAAGTATAAAGGAAGATATGAATATCATAATATATTTGAAGATGATAACATTAGCTCTTATATGTTGAAGATAAATGAATTAGTTTGTTGAATAAGATGTGGAGATGGTGTATTATATGAAGAAGAGATAGTATAAAATCTATTAAGATCTTTTCCTTCTGCGTACAAGAGAAATGTTACCTCTTTTGAGGAAATAAGCATATTTGTTATTGTGACAAGATATACACTAGTTGGGAAGCTATCTACTTTTGAAATGAGTGAGTTTAGAAATTCTCTACCCAAAGTTGAATCATTCTTCAAAGCTACTATGAGAGAAAGAGACAAGCATAAATGAGATCAAGATGGAGTATCTATAAAAAGGCTAGATCAAAATATAATAAAAAAGATAAGAGATCTTCAAGAAGAAGAAAGAAAGATTCAAGAGTTGGAAGAACTCATTTCAAGGATAATATCAAAAGGATAAAGTATGTACAAGAAAAATGTTTTTAAAATTATTTTGGTATAAAAAGATAGAAAATTAGGTTTCTATATTTCCAAAGAGATTCCGTAAGCATAAGTCTACTAAGTCTAAAGATGAGAATGAGTAATATTATGCTACTGATTATGAAGGATTTACTAATGTTGAGTCTCATAATGTTAAGAGTGAAGAGGAACTAGTATTTTTTATAATCAAAGAGAATGAATCTAAATATTTAAATCCTATGTCTACAATTCCCACTATAGGTACTAATAAAATTCTCATGCCTAATTCTCCTATTGGAAGTGTGATTAACTATGGAATCCAAATCATGCAAAATGAAGGGAAATCATTAGCTTGTCAGAGTGTCAAAGGAAAAACCATGATCATTGATAGTGGCTTCTCACATCACTTGACTAGTAACTTAAAATAATATGTGGAATATGAGAAAAAAGAAGATAAGTCTAAAGTTAAGAATTTTATGATGAATACTATCAAATATATTATGATTGATTCTCATGTTAGTTGTGCTAGTGAGAATATTAAGACTTGTGTTACTTATGCTAGTAATGATTCCTCATATAGTAATATTAATGAGATTACATTTGAGAACTAAAATAGTTATGCAAATGAAGAGGGAAATACCTTGGTTGCACAATTAGATAGAAGGAATGTCTGACTGATAAATAGTTGATGTTCACATCATATGATTGGTAGTATAAAAAAGTATGTGAAATATGAAGAGTGATGGCGAGATCTAACACACAAGAAATTTATTTAAATTTTCAATGCTTTCCAATGACCTTACTAGGGTACTTAACTCTACACTAATCATAGGATACTCCTATGGTTCCTCTACTCCAACTAGATCTCTCCACCAACTTCAAACACTCCTCAACTCTTCAGAACACCACTGTGCATCCATAAGTGCAATCAAGGAAACTATACTCCTAAAATATTCTTGGAAATAGAAAAAGTTTCTAACCCTATTTCCCCTTCAATTTCAATCAATTTTCTTCCACGTTGCTAGGTTCTTTCAAATATTTTTCATCAAGTTCATATTTTCCTAGTTTCTACGCCTTGTAACCTTTTTAGCCCAATTAGGCCTCCTAAAAACACAAAAATTGGAATATCTTCCAATAACCCTTAAAAAACCACTAAATTTAATATTTAATCTTTCTAAGGACTTTCTAGGCTTCATTATTTCCTATATCTTAGGTCTCTAAAGTGTCCGTACATAGGACTTTTAGCAAAACCCTATTTTTAGATGGTATCTAGGACATGTAGACTAGTCTTTCATCTTTTGTCTCCCAATGTTCTCTAATGAAATCCTCTCCTCTCCTTCTTGCATACACATTATCATGTCACATTTCCCTACACTCATCCACTCGAGGTTGACACAAAAAAATCCATTAAACAATTCTTCTTGCCTCTGCAACTGTCCAAACACCTAGCTGGATACTTTTGTACTCATCTAGGTCCTCCTTGCATAAATAGCTCTCTTGGAAAAAATGAATCCAAAAGCCATATTTATACTATTTATAGTGTTAAATTATTGATTCCAAGTGGACATAGAGATTAAACCATGAGAACTCAAGAATAAGCCATATTTACATGGTTACCTTGTTTAGGGCAATGAACCAGAAAAAACAAAACAATTTACAAAAACATAAATAAATGTACAAACTTCTCAATTCAACTCCACACAAAGTTCCTATTAATAAAACACTAAAACCTCCATGCAAAATAGTAGACCATTAAATCCATTTAAGTGTAGATGATGGTTAGAAACTCCTCTTTGTGTTACAAATTAGTGTCTCTACCAAGTCATTCTGTACAATCTGAAAACCAACCCTTCAATTAGGGTTTGTTTAACCTTATATAGTTCACCCCATATGCTCAAACCCTAAGGTCAGGATTTGGAGCCATTTAATTCTAAATGTAACATTTTAGGAAATGTTTCTCATGACAACTTTGCAAAGTTGTAAAGTTGTCATGAGTAACTTTTGCAATTTTGCTTTCCTACTTCTCTAACTTGCACAAATTGACCCAAAATAACTCAATTGGATCCCAAATCACTCAAAAAACAAAAAAATAACATCTTTCCCTCCAATTTGTGGTTTTGTTCAATATTTTACAAACTTTGACTCTTCTAGGTCTTAAGCAAAAAGTGAGACTAGAACCCATTGGATCAAAACCAAAGACACGACCTTCAAGACTCCTACTTACAAGAACACACCACATCAAACTTGGGACTATATTTAGTCCTTATTTCCCTGGTGGTTGGATATAATCACCTACAAGCCAAAATTGTATAGGATCAATCTAGGACCCTAAGGTGCTCTTGCACCATTCTCCCCCTGCAACAAGAAAGTTAATTTAACAGGGGTGTAATCAAATCCAAACTGATGCCATATTTCTTAAAATTACTTGCTACTATGAAAGTAGCCTGTGATTTAGGTTGTTTCTCCCACTTGACTAGATTCTCTATGCAGGTTTTGTTCATAGTCCTCTTCTTCAATCTAGAATCCAGAATTCTCCCAGCTTGGGGTTTAGTTTGGATCAGTACACCAATTCCTTCCACATCATCTGCCATGTTTGTACTATACTCTTTCTCTGTGAAATCAGGGCCTTTGTATTTGATCAAATATTTCACATTGAAGATAGGATAAATGGACATTTCCTTGGGTAAATCCACTTTGTAGGCATTGGGGCCATACTTAGCCAACACCTTACATGGGCCAATCCTCTTCATCTAAAGCTTGCTTGGTATGCCTTTTTGTAGTCTGGCTTTTTTCAAAAAAACCATTACCAAGTCTTCTACTTCAAACTTTAATTCTCCCTTGCTTTCATCTACTTTAGATTTAAGCTTCTGATTTTCTTTTATTAGTGTCCTCTTCAAATACTCATGGACCTCTCTCATAGACTGAGAAAAGTTATATGCATGTCCATTGATCCCTTCATAACCTTTTGAGTCCCTAAGTTCAAGAACACCCCTTGGATGTAATCCATACACAAATTCAAATAGACTCTTACATGTAATCTTGTTTCTACTATAATTATAAGAAAAATCTTCTTGAGGGATGACTTGTTCCCATCCTTTCCCATACTCCTTAGTTATAAATCTTATCAAATTTCCAAGAACTCTATTGATTACCTCTATTTTTCCATCTATTTGAGGATGATATGCAGAGCTATGTGCCTATTTGGTTCCCAATCTCTTCCAAAGTATTTTCCATAAGTGCCCCATAAACTTTACATCTCTATTTGGGACAATATTTGTTGGAAAATCATGTATCCTTACTATTTCCTTTAATAAAAGGTGGGCAATATGACTGGCATTGTGAGTTGTCTTACAAAGGATAAAATGACTCATTTTACTGAATCTATCTACTACCACAAACACACTATCCAAACCAGTTGGTGTTCTAGGTAACCCCACTATAAATTCCATGCTTATGCACTCCCAAGGCCTATTAGGTGTGGGTAATGGCTAATAGAGTCCTATATTTGAATTTTTTTCCTTGGCTTCCTGACATATTCTACATTGTTCTACATACCTCCTTACATGCTTCTGCATTTTAGGCCAGTGATAGAATCTTTCCACTAGATCTAGTATCTTATTTAGCCAAAAATGTTGACTTAGGATACCTTGAATGAGGTTTTCCCTAATAGAACCCCTTGGAAAACAAAACTGGTTACCCTTAAACAATAAACCATTCTACAATGTATATTCAAAAAAATTACTATGAAAATGGTTATCAAAATCCATGCATTCCTTTTGAATCTCTGAGAAATCTGCATCTCCTACATATAGATCCTTGAACCCTTCAACCCCTATGCTCTGCAACTATATTTCTTGGATAGTGAGAAGCCTCTTTCCAAGTACATTTACAACTTTATTGTTTAACGCCTTCTTGTGTTTGATTGTGAAGGTGTATGATTGCAAAAATTCCATCCACTTTCTTTGTCTCAAACTAAGATTTTCTTGTGTGTTCATGTAGCTTAGAGATTCATTGTCCATGTATACAAATAATTATTTTGGCAATAGATAATGCCTCCACTTATTAAGATCTTGGAGCAATTCATAAATCTCCAAATCATAGGATGAGTATATAGACTTTACATCATTTAACCTTTCACTAAAGAAGGCTACTAGCCTCCCTTCTTGGCTTAGGAATGCACCCACTGCTATATTTCTAGCATCACATTCTACAATGAACAATCTGTCAAAACTTGGTAAAACTAGAATGGGTTGTGTAGCCACTTCTTTCTTTAATCTTTCAAAGCCTTCAATGGCTTCCTTGGTCAATATGAAGTTTTTCTTGACTCCTCCCTTTATTGTATCAAGGACAGGTGCACAAATTTCACTAAACATTCTCACAAACTTCCTATAAAACTCTACAAAACCATGGAAACTTCTCACTTTCGTCCCTCTCCTAGGAGTAGGCCAAATTAGGATGGCTTCACCTTTGATTTTATCGATTTTCATATCACCTTGGGAAACTACAAACCCTAAATAGACAATTTCTTGTTTCATGAACTCACTTCTCAAGGCTAATGGTTAACTTCTCTTCTTGGAGTTTCTTCAACACAATCTCTAGGTGTTTCATATGCTCTTCTTTGGTTTTACTAAAGATGATGATATCATCTAGGAAGACTACTACAAAGACACCTATGTAATCCTTCAAGACTTTGTTCATGACCCTCATAATTGTACTAGGTGCATATGTAAGACAAAATGGCATCACTAACCACTCATAGAGTCACTCTGTGGTTTAAAAGGAAGGCTTCCACTCATCCCCCTCTTTCATCCTAATATTATAATATCCACTCTTAAGGTCTATTTTTGAAATGTACTTAGCACCCCAAAGACAATCCATCAAGTCTTCTATTATAGGAATAGGAAATCTATACCTAATTGTTATCCTATTTATAGCCCTATAATTAGTACACATCCTCCACTTACCTCCCTTTTTAGGAGCTAAAACCACTAGAACAACACATGGTATGATTCTCTTTCTGATTAGACCTTGGTCGAAAAGCTCTTGGACTTCCCTTGAAATCTCCTTGTTTTGTTCTGGTGTCATCTTGTAAGCAAATTTGTTAGGAAATGATGCCCCTGCCACAAAATTAATCTAATGACTGATTTCTCTTTATGGAGGTAGAGTAGCTGGTGTCCCATCACATATGATATCTTTGAATTGATCCAACAATTTTTTGAATTCTGCAGGCATATGTGTTTGTTTGGGTGTCTCTTCCTCCTTTTGTTTCACCAAAGATAACATAACCAACTCCTTCCTATCTTGTAAGAATTCTTTTCCACCCATTAAGAGTGTATTGGTGTCCATCTTTTCCACTATATCTTCCTCTATCAAGGATTGAATCTTATAAGTGACTCTATTCTTCTTGAATGAGTACTTATTCTCCTTGCCATGGTGGACTCCTTCTCTATCATACTACCATGGTCTTCCAAGAAACAAATGGAAAGAAAAATTTTGTAGCACATCAAAAAATATCTTGTCCTGATACTTTCCTATGGTGAAATCAACCCATAATTGTTCAATAACCAATATGTGTTGCACCTTGTTCAACCAAGTTACTTTGTAAGGATAATAATGGGGTATCTTGTTCAATTTAAAATTCTACACCACCTCCTCTGAGATCACATTGTCTATTGACCATGAGTCTATGATGACTCTACACACCTTGCCAAGAATCTTACACTTTAGTATAAAGGGTTCTCTCCTTTTTTGTGTTCTTCCTTGTTAGGTTCTTTGATCAAGATCCTCCTAAGCATTAGGTTCTCTCCGTTCTCTAAATGAAGACTTATCTCAAAATGTTTATTTTTTTCTTCTTCTTCCACATATGCAATTTTCTTTTCTCTTTGTAAAGATGATGGCTTATCTGGATACCTATAGGCATGGTGACCCAATTTTCCATAGTTATAACATTTCATTGAAGAAAAATGTGAGCTTCTTCCAAAACCACCATATCTACCTCTTCCACCAATCTGGTAACTTCTTCCTCTACCATAGTTACCTCTATTGCTTGGCTCATTTGTTTATTCAATGAGCTTGGAGTCTCCTTGACCTCTGGTTTCATTGCTTCTACCACTAGAACCTCCTATATGCCTTGCTGTAGCATCTCTACCTCTTTCTCTACTCGTAGAGCTTTCTTCTTGCTTCTTCTTAAGTTTTTCCTCCACCTTAAGGGCCATTTGGAAACAACCATGGATAATGGTTAGGGTAAAGAGGCTTAATTCCTCTTGTATGTTCCACCTAAGTCTATCTCTTGTACTCTGGATCTAAGGCATTATTTCTAAAATTCTTCAACGTAAGAAGCTACATCTAGGTCATTTTGTCTAAGATTCTATCTCTTTTTATGTAGCTGGATATCATAATCCTCTGGTTGGTAATTTTCTTTTACCTTAACCACCATAGCCTTCCAATTAAGTCTCTCTCTCTCTCTCTCTCTCTCTCTCTCTCTCTCTCTCTCTCATAAAAACTTCCACTAAGGTAGTGCTTTTCCTCTCAACCTAGACTTGGATATCTTCACCTTTTGTACCTCTGTAATCCAATCTCATTCAAAGTGATTTTCAATGCCTTCAATTCATTACATCTGATCGCTTGTTGTAAAGGCTCAAAAACTAGGCATAATCCTTTAACTCAGGGATTGAACATCCAACTAAGCACTTCATCCTCTTTATAATAAACTCATTTAATATGTCAAACCCAGGGACGTGTTACTTGAAAAGGGATAGCAAACTATATGCACCAAGCACTTTCTCAAACAATCATTCTTTAATTGGTGCAGGAAACAAATGCTAAAAAGAAACTATTGTACGATTGTATGAAGTAAATCCTTTCAATGGGAAATTATACTATTGTTGCATGAAAGGAATACTTGAAGGAAAGCTAAACTGTTGTTGTGAAAGTAAATACTTGAAAGTAAATTATGGAATTTAATGTTGCTAGCAGAATGGAAGAGTGCACAAACTAACTATAATGCCTTAGTTACTCCACTGCTCAGTCGCAGGAAGCGATAGCTATCCTATGGCTTTGGTAACAAGGGCTATTCAACATAGGAATTGAAATAACATAAATAAAGGAAAGAAAATAAAACTAAAATTAATCTTACTATGGTTTCCTTACCAAGTGGTCCCCCTTTGGTGAGTACCGAGAACACTCAATTACATAGAACTAATCTCAACACTTCATTTTCTCATTAAAATGAACAACATAGTACAAAGGTTCTCATCAATAGTAAACAAAAAGAATTGAACTATATTGCAACTATAATAATAATTCCCTCCTTCTCACGCAGGAGCGGGGATTTATTTAAAGAAAAACATCTAACTGCTAAACTCAACACGCCCTAAGCAAAGGTGGAGCTTTTATTACAAACAAATAACAAAAAGGAAAGCTAGAAAGTAGGAAATGGAATCAGTCTAGAAAATAGGAAAGAACTTCTTAGACATCAGATCTAACTTCCCACTCTCCTAGATTTCATCAGGAAAATTATTTCATTTGTAAAGAATTCGCTCAACTATCTCCACCTAGATTAACCAAAAACCTTCCACTACTGCTACACCAATGTTCCATCTGTGTGCATCTGCTGCAGGTTCAAGTCAAGCATCTAGCACATAGATGTGCTCACCTGAACAGGATGACAGTTTCTACTTTGATGCATTGCATTTAAACTATTAGGATATAATATGCATGGGAAATAATCATTAAAGTAAATATGCATTATCTATCGCTCAATCAGTCAATTCATTTGTAAAACATGATCATGATTCCATAGTAATAAACAAAGCATATTCATCCAGATAAATCATTTAAGTAAGAATATGTCCATAGCATAGGTTCAGTGGTTGACTACCACATATTAACAGTTTAAGCCATAAAGCCTTGGAGCAATAAAAGAAAACATGGAACAAGACCTATCAAAAGTTTTCCTAGGGTATCTAAAGTATGCCATTAAAATGACCTATCATTTTTTCCCCTATGAAGACTAGTATCGGTCCTTAGGCACTGAGACATTCTGGATCTTTGCAAGAACCCAGAGGTATCCTTCCTATATTAATCCAATCATAGAGGTTCCCACTCACCAATAGAATCCTTTTATACTCTAGGTAAAAGCACAGAGTTGTTTCACGTTTCAGGACCACTTATCAACACAACTAAATTTGAGTATTTCTAAAAAAAATTATTTTTTGTCAAATTTATGGTCTAGTTAGATTCATTCTATCTAAGCAAGATAAGTGGTTAAACTTTTCCAATTGTAAATGTCTATTAAATGCATGTTTTATACCGATTATGAAAGAAATAAAATTATTTCAAAAAATCGATGTTTCAATAACCCCTACTCTTTTTAATGATATTTATAAAAATATAAAAAAATTACCCTTTTGTAGAGCTCAGAGTCAAGATTATTGTCATATAAAGTTTATAGTATTTTGATTAGATCTATTATATTATAATTTCAAAATACAACAAGTATCTATTTTAACATTCGAGAAGATGTTGCTTCAAATAAGTAAAAAAAATAGTAAATCATATCAAAAAATTTAAAATTTATATTTAACACTAGAGGAAAGAGTCCTCTTCGAGGATATGCAATTTTTTTTTGAATAGTGTAGATTTGATCGGGGAAATTTGGTGGGAGATGAAAACTGTCGATTTCAAAAAGTTTAATTTTGAGCAGTTATAACGCAGAAAATATACATTAAAAAAAATCTTTCTTCTTTTCTACACAAGATATACATTTTATCTATAACATATTTTGAAATCAGAGGAAAAATACATTATTGGCATATACTTGTATGGTGGGAACTAGACCCCATATTTGCAGCAGTTTTCAGGAATTGAAAAATGGACTTCAAAAATTAAAAAACTATGTCAATTCTTGTTCAAATTTTTTTTAAAAAATTATAGGCATAAACCTCATGCATTTTTACACATTTCATCAGTTAACATCATCCTCAAATTCTAAATACAAATGCCACTTTTTATGTCTTTAAAGTTGAATAGTTTGCATGTTGTGGTCCTTTTATTTTATAAAAGTGTGACACAGGTTTGTAATTTTACCTCTCTCCACCTTTACACATCTACTCAACTCCTATTTCTCATCCAATTTGTTATCCACACAATTTTATAGTGGCCATAAAAGGAGAGGAGGATGAAAGGTGAGTGGAAACCATCTTTCGGGCCATGGCTAATGTCCTAGGTGTATATACCAGTAAACATGGTGGATTGCAACACGTAGGTTAATTAGACTATGGGGTTCTACCTTTTTGAGTGCCACAGTTAATCTCCCCCATCTCTTCCTTGATCCATCAGATTCTATGTCCCCATCTAATAGTGACAATCTCTCAAATGCTGCGAAAACTTCCTCACGGATTTCCAGAATCCTTTTCTTGGGTGCAGAATCATGAAACCTATAAACAATTTGCATCCAATCATAGTAAAGCCTTCAAGGTGACCAACTTTCAGGATGAAGGGGAAATCAAATAGACTGGTCAAGGATTCTATACCTATGCAATTATCCTCCATAATTAATTCATTTTGGGTCAAGGAAAGGAGGACAGACAAATGTATATCACCAACAAAAAGAAAGGGATTCCAATCAATGTTAAAAGGAGCAACATAATTGTGAATATATA
Source organism: Thuja plicata (assembly GCA_018584345.1). Classification (NCBI taxonomy): domain Eukaryota; kingdom Viridiplantae; phylum Streptophyta; class Pinopsida; order Cupressales; family Cupressaceae; genus Thuja; species Thuja plicata. The sequence continues at coordinate 2,530,584 of MU227823.1, read as the reverse complement.
ACTCACATAAAAAATTCTAGACACAATCAGGTGATGTATTGTATACATCTAAAATTTCCTATGGGGTTCCTATGCCTAAGTTGAGATCACGAAGGACTCTCATTAACTTAAAAAAATAGAAATTGCTCCTTAAGGCATAGGGTAGAAACACATGGTAGTGGTTTGCATTCTATTAAATATAGAATTATTTTTGTAATGTAATTTATTTTATTCTATAGGAATTCAATTTCTTATTGTTTCCTCTCGAGTTCTCTTCTCAATTTTGTCTTTTGTAACTCCCACATTCACTTTTGATATTGTATCTCATTAAAATAGTAAATTGATAGAGCATGAATAGTTACCTCTTCTGGTTTCCTGTGTGGGACCGACCTGACTTCTTGTTGGCCTCCCTTGTTCTTTGCACAAACTAACATGTTATCTAGAAAATAGGGCTTTTCCCCATGATTTCCTTCCTACAGAGAAGAAGATTCTCTTCTAGGTCCTTTAGGTTCTGATACCTCTGGAATTACACACTCTGCTTGTTTAACCACTTCAGTGGTTGTAGGAACCTCTTGTATCATACCCTAGCATTCTATAATCAGACTACCTCCTTGCGGTTGTTCTTGTAAAGGTTCCTTAGAGGAGACATGAGAAGAGTCAACCATAACAGGGGAATCCTTGTTGTCTATTTGTGTTGTGTTCAAATGAACACTTTTGTGCAATGGAGTATCAATAGAAGCTACAAGATGTTTCTATGAAAGTTTTATTTTCTTGACAGGTGTGGCTGCATGAGAAACAATAGAAATAGGAACATCTCAGCTCATATATGCTACCATCTTGGCCTTACAATTACCTATTTTATCTTTTTGTGGAGAAATTGTGAGAACCTTGGTTTCTCCACTCCCTGAGGTAGGGTTTGGATGGCCGGAAGCCACATTCTCCACATTGATTCCTGAAGGAGAGGGATTTCAAAAATGTTCATCTTGCTCAATAAATTCTTCATCCTCATCAGGGTTATTCCCTTGTTGTTCTTGAATTTCAAGTTGTGTACCTTCTCCATGCAACTAAAAATGAGGCGCTAAAAAAAATCTATCCCAAGACATGGGAGAGACATCCCGCAGTGACCTTTCCACTAAAATATTGATTAAACCATGGTGGGTTACTGCATTTTGTCACCCCTTTCGTACCTCTTCTGCACTTAAATTTAAAAGGGCATAAAGAAAATTGGGAACATTTATTAAATGGTCATGTCAGAAATGGCTCAATAATTTAAATTGTACTACATATAGGAAGGAAAAATGGCCTCCACATGTAATGTACCTTATAATATGAACGGACAACTGAGGATACTCTCCTAGAAGAGATATCCACTGAACACCTTGTTTTCTGTAATCTATTGGAGCATCTACTGGTAAAGAAAATTCTACTCTCACTGTGCGTGCATCATGCCCATGCAGAAATGCTTCTACCATGGAAGGAAGTCTAGAGACTTTAGCAATTATTGCTTTAGAAGCTTCAATTCACAACCCTTTAACATATGCAACTCCATTGTTGTAAGTTCTCAAGAATTCCAGTGTTGTGGCTTCATCATAACCATTTAACCTTACAAAATAGGTTAGCCACCTAACTCTATTAAAAACTTGAACATTGTCCTAGTCCTAGAACAATGCCAAGTGGTTTGCTGGTTCATGCAGTATAGGAGAACCACCCATCCTGGCGTTTGGAAATTTCAACAATTTCTAAAAAACTTAGAAAAACCCTCTTATTCCACTGCTCCTGTCAATTTTGTTTGCTGAAATGCTACTGTTGTGCCCATATTATTGAATAAAGCTTTCTAGGTTTCCTGGTAATGCAGTTAAGATGAAAAATAAATTTTTGAACTCGTGTTGTAAATCTAAGCTGGGATTTGGAGTTAAAAGACATTGTTGTTTTCAAAATGTTACACATGGGGATTGTCAAATAATCATTTTTGACATGATGACTTAGTACAATTCTAGTAGCAAAAATATTAATGAAAAAGGATGGCAATTATGATAGTAGATTTAAAACTAATGGAATATTTGAGCTAATGGGATATTTCATTTATTACACACAAAACCTATTTATTGCCCCCTACAGAAATGGTGACAAGTGTCTACACTTGCATGGAAAAGTACAACAAAATTGTGGATGAATTGCTAAATTAATTACAATGTATCATAATGAGATTTAAATGAAGCAAAAATTTTTTTTGAAACAATAAATTAATGCGTACCTTAGAATATTATAACATTAAATGCCCAAATCTTGAAAGATTTGATAACGTAGGAAGATCAAAAATTTGAGTTGGCGCAATAATGAGGTGACATGAATGTAATGATGACAGAAAAAGGTGATGAAAAAGGTGATGGGATGACATCTTTATTATGGAGAAGTAATTTTTTGTGGGAAACAAAAATTTAATTATGACTGCATGTGGAAAATTATCAAAGCGACGACCAGAGTAGATAATTACTCTGATTGGCTGCGGGAAGGCTTTGAACAGGAAAAGTTCCTTCAGCTGCAGGAAAGTCTTCAGCTGGAGGAGGTTCTTCGACTGTAGGAAAGTATTCAGTTGTAGGAGGTTCTTCAGCTATAGGAAAGTCTTCAACTATAGGAGGTTTAGCTATGCAAGGAGAAATCTCAAACTTTCGTAGGAAATCGACCTTTGTCTCAGGTTTATGCTATAGGCGAAGCCTATGACCATTCACCAGTAGCTTGAAACACACGTGGTTGATGGTAGATGATTGAACTACCCCATTAGCATAAACATGTATAATATCATAAGGGCCAAGCCAACATGTTATAATCTTACCTTGTGTTTCTTGGAATCTAGAGTCATACAAAAGAGCCCAGTCCCCAGGAGCAAACTATTTGTTAAAGATATGAGAATCATCCCACTTTTTCTACTATATTTGAACCAATTCAGTGTGCTCGAGGGTGGCTTTCCTTATCTCATCCATCTAGTTAAGCTATAGGATCATGTCACATTGTGCTTTAGTAAGATCAATGTTGAGTTGTAATGTTGTGCGTAAAGTCTTATGTTCAAACTCAATCGGCATCACAACTATTTTTTCATATATCAACTCAAAAGGAGTGAACCTTTTTGTTGTTTTCCATGTAGTTTGATAGGCCCATATGGCTTCTTGGAGGCAAATTCTCCAATCTCTCTTGTGTAAATGAACTGTCTTGGTGAGGATAGCTTCGATCTCCCTGTTGGTAATTTATTCCTGACCATTTGCCTGTGGATGATAGGGGCTTGATTTTTGGTGGCAAACATTATACTTGTTCATCAAAGAAGTAATCAATGTAGAGGTAAATTGAGCTCCTTGATCCATGACTAACTCTTTGGGTACAGTATAGCACATGAATATCTCCTCATACAGAAACTGAGCAACTCAGGTATCCCTAGCATGCTTCATGGCTCTAACTTCCACCCACTTGGTCACATAATCAGTACATACGAGTATGTACAAATTGTCATTGGATGCAAGAATGATGGGACCAACAAATTGATTCCCCATTTATCAAATGGATTCACCACTACCTGAGGAAAGAGTGACATTTCATCAGATTTAGTAGGCCGCCCCATCCACTGACATAGATCACACTTCCTGGTGTAATTGGTTGCATCCTTGTAGAGGGATGGCCAGTAGTAACCAGTGTTAAGTTTCTTCATGGTTGTCCTTCTGGCAGAAAAATGTCCCCCATAGGGCTCATCATGAAAAGCCCATAGGATGTCATAATTTTTGTCCTCTTGAATACATCTTCTCAATATTTGGTCAGGGCCAGTATAGAACAAACAATCAACAATCCATGAAAAGTTGAAATTTCTCTCTTTTAGTAACCACTTTTCCTTTGGAGAGAAGTGTGGAGGTACCTTTTGAGAAAATAGATAGCTAGCAATATTAGTTTACCAGGGAGCTTGAGATTCAATGGAGAACAGGTGCTCATTAGGAAAACTATCATCAATTTCCATAGGTTCATCAACATTTTGCAGGAATGAGAGAAAATTGGCCACCACATTTGACCTACCTGACATATCTGTGATGGTAATGTCAAAATCCTATAGTAGCAACAACCACCTAGCTAACCTCTGTGTGATTTCAGGATTTTTAGCCAAGTATTTAATGGTTGCATCATCTGTATGCACAAACATTTGATAACCAGTGACATAGTGGCAGAATTTGTTCAAAGCATATATTATAGCCAAGAGCTCCTTTTTGGTAACTATATAATTCAACTCAGCTCCTAGTAGATTTTTTCTAATGAAATAAATAACATGTTCTATATTACCTTCCTTTTGTCCAAGAATTGCGCCAATGACATGATCAGAGGCATTTGTATGTATGTGGAATGGCAGGGTCAAATTAGGACCTTGCAAAATAGGTGCCTGAGTAAGAAAAAACTTCAGCTGCAGGAAGGCTTCATCATAGTCTAATGTCTAGATGAAGTCAAAATATTTAGTGAGTAGTGAATACATAGGGTTGGCCATCTTGCTGAAGTCCTTTATGATCTTGTGTAATACCCAACATGACCAAGAAAGCTTCTGACATCTTTATGTTTGGCTGGGGTAAGAAGATTCACAATCACTTCAATTTTGGCTGGGTCTACCTATATGCCAAGAGAAGATATATAGTGACCAAGCACTTCTCCTTCCTACATCATCATAAAAAAATTATCACTATTCAAAGACATGTTGTGTGCTTTGCACCTGGTGAGGAATTTTTCTAGATTTGTCAACGCTTCCTCATAAATTTCACCATAAGTTGTAAAGTCATCCATGTAGATCTCCATACAGTCATGGGAAATGTCAGCAAAAATGCAGATAACGGCTTGCTGAAAAGTATCAGGAGCATTGTAGAGGCCAAATGGTAAATTTTAATAAGAAAAAGTCCCCCATGGGTAGGTGAATGTTGTCTTTTCTTGATCCTCTAGGAGAATCCTGATCTAATTGTATCCACTATACCCATCAAAGAAAGAAAAGTATTTCTTTCCTGCTAGAGAGTCTAGAACCTAGCCAATGAATGAACGAGGGAAATGGTCCTTCTTAGGGGCATTGTTAAGCTCTCTATAATCCACACACATTCTCCACTTTCCACCTTTGATAGGAACTATAACTAGTGGGGAAACCCACTGGCTATCTAATATAGGGTATATGAAGCCAACTTTAAGCAATTTTTGGAGTTTGGCTTTAACTATCTCTTAGAGGGAAGGGTTGACACACCTTTGAAATTTCCTAACTTGGGGTTTATATTCCTTGACGAAGATCCTATGAGTGCATAACTTTGGTTCCAATCCTTTCATATCAGCATAATCCTAGGCAAAAGTTATAGTATGGTTCTTCAGTAACTTGGTCAATAATGTTTGCTGCTGAGGAGTAAGTTTGCTATTAATGTTAAAGCAACATTTAGGAGAAACTTCCAGTTTCTTAGTGAGCTTGACCATAGATGCATCAGTCAATGAGGAAACTTGGATCTCATAGGGAAGCATTTAGCAATAGAGCTGGTTGGATATAGGGGAAGATATTTGGTAATCAGAGTACAATGACTGCAGCGAGTGGTTTTGGAAGGAACTATCCAAAGGTTCTAAGTTTGATCCATATTGGTTATGCATGATGTTGGTGATTAATTTATCTTCCTCCTGAAGCTACAAGAATGGATCCCTTATTAACATTATTAATTGGGAGACTGAATTAATAACTTCAGCTTCCTCTCTTACATCTGGCCATATGGGAAAGGCTAATTCCATCTGAGGTTGAGCAGGAGGATACAAGGCAAAAGTTTTGGTGTTCTGGCCATCCAAATGGTCATATCTCCTTACTAACAACTGATATAGGCATTAGTAGTAGCCAGACAAGGATTTCATATCTCTTTACCAACCATTTATTATCCCAAATAGACCATGGGAGTGCATAAGTATGGATTTCATAGTGGGACTACATAGGACACCAAGTGGTTGGGATAGTGTCTTTATGGTAGTGGATAGCTTTAGTAAGATGAGTAATTTCATCCCATGTAAGACAATACATGATTCTAGTAACATTGGACACATTTTACTCAAGGAGATAGTAAGGATACATGGCCTTCTAATGAGTATAGTTGCAGACAAAGATTTGAAGTTTATGGGGCACTTTTGGGAGACCCTATGCAAAAGGATAGGAACTAATTTGTCTCATAGTTCTACATATCATCCTCAAATGAATGGTTAGACATAGGTGATAAACAGGTTTCTTGGAAACTTGCTAACATGTTTGGCTAAAGAGTATGGGCAAGGATGGGAGCAAGTCATTTCATGGGAAGAATTTTCCTATAATGATAGAAAAAATAGGACTGCTAGAAAAAGAGTATGTTTTAGATTGTATATGGAATACATCCAAGGGATTGTTTTGAGCTCAGAGACTTACAAGGATATGAAATAATTAGTGGACATGAAGATGACTTTACACAATCAATGAGAGAAGTCCATGAGAAAGTGAAGAATACTTTAATGGAGGCCAATCAGAAGTTGAAGGGTAAAAAAGATGAAGGGAGAAGAGACCTATCATTTTAGGTTGGAGACTTGGTGATGGTATACTTGGACAAGGTTAGGATACAGAAGGAAATACCAAGAAAACTAAATATGTAGATGGTGCAGAGCACCCTAGGGTCTTAGCTCCAAGCTCTAGTAATTTGCAGAGTGATCATAGAGCAGATCACGGTTTTTCCAAAACCCTAACAGCTTCTTAACTCCTAGCGTGAAAGTAGGAGTGTAACCCAAAATACCTACGAAGTTATGTAACTATCCAGTGGGAACCGGTTATGTTATGCTTATTGCACAGTCGCAAGGAGTTGGATGGTTAAGTTGAAACAGGTGCAACAATGCGACAATAGCTCATCGCAAGCTCGCAAGATGATAGGTGATTAAGGGAAAATGACCGCAACGCTGCGATGACAGTTACATTAGTCTATCACGTGATTGCTGAACAACCGGTGGTTAAGTTCATAAATGTGCGAGTGAGTGACAACCAATGCATTGAGAGATTATCGCATAGTCACACGGTGACCGATAGTCAGTGTTTAAGTGCTGCAAGAACGTGACGGTAGCTCATCCCACAGTCTAAAGGAAATCGGTGGCTAATGAAAAATAAATGCGGGAGTGCGACAATCACCTATCGCACAGTCGCGAGTTACTCGGCGGTTAAGTTCCTAGGTGTGTGAGTGTGCAACAACAATGCATCACACACTCGCAGGCTAATCGGAAACTCATGGCAAAGGGGTGCAAGAGCGCGACAATGATGCATCACCCAGTTGCAGATGAATCGGAAGCTCATTTACAAGCGTTGCAAGCACGCAATGATGAAGCATTGCCCAGTCACAAATGAACCGGTAGCTCTGTAACAAGCATTGCGAGAATGCTACGATGATGCATCACTTAGTCACAGAGTAATCATCAGCTCGGTTCAAAGCATTATGAGAGCGCGACGACAGGGTATTGCAAGGTTGCAGGTTTAAGACATGCCTAGTGATTATAACTCGTGACTATGCGATTAAGCATCTGGGGTAAGGTAAAACATTTGACCAAGCCGATAAAGAGCTGCAACACCATGACTGTAAAGGAGAGAATAGGTTGAATTGTCAACATGGAAGAAAATGCCAAAATAGAAGAGAATGCCACGGAGGTAAATGACATCCACGTCGACAGTTATGCTGATGATGAGCTTGATGACAGTTGTAGGAGAAGATGAAGAGTCGAGGCTGTTGGGATTCCTTAGGCGGACAGGTAACCTAAAAATGGTTACAAATCAAGAAGAGGTCGAAGATATAAGAGAGGAAGAAAACTTGTAGAAGGAGGTTGGAGAAGTTAGAGACTGAAGAGACTAGCATAAAAGATTGGTGTTTACATTGTAATTTTCTAGTTTTTCAATAAAGAATAGTTCTTGTGTATTTTGTGTGTTCTTCTGTTGTGTGCAAACTTCTGTAGAGTAGGATTTTGAGTTCAGTTAAGTATCATGGATGTTTCTTGACTCTTATAATCCATCCTATGGAGTGTGACTATCAAGAATCATCCCTCATGTATTTTAATTCTATTTATGTGTTTGGCATTGAGAAGAGGCTAGTCAGAATTGTAGACAAGTCCTACGTGAGCTAAATGGTCTGGGTAGAGAAATTGTAGGAGAGAGGTATAGAAGAAGAGAGGTGCATGAATGAATTTATTCATTCATGGAGAGAAAGATGAGGTAAGGAGTAGAAGCATTTCGGTGTGTAGGAAACCTAGGAGAGAGGGAGTATAGAAATCCTTCTGGTTAGGGTCTGTGAGTAACCCTAAGAGACTCAAGTGTGAGTCTAAAGGATCCTGAGGTGAATAGGGTCCAAGGTGAGATTCCTAAGAAAGAGTAGGAGTCTATGAGTAAGGTGACCTCCCCATCAGATTGGTATCAGAGCCAAGTTAAAGATTTGGGTTTGAAAGTTGTAGATGTTTCAAAGTACTGAGGAATCAGTAGGAGAATCAGCCATGGTGACAAATGTAGAGTTGGCTAAAGAGGTGAACAAGTAGAAGGAGAGAAATAGACTCCTTGAGGAAACTCTAGAGTTAATGAGAAAACAACTAGAGGATATTGCTGATAAAGTGACTAGAAAAGCAGAGAGTTCCAATAAAGGAAAATTTGTTGCAGAGGAGGATATTATACCAGAACCAGACCCTACTATGCCAGAAGAACCATTCTTGAAGGCTATCAAGGTACTAGGTGGAAAAGAAATGGACGGAGTACCAGTACTTGCTGGAAAAATGGATTCTAAACTGGTAATGGAATGGATTGAAGGAATGGAGAATCATTTTGATTTTGAAGGAGTGACTGAAGAACAGAAAGTGAAAGTTTCTAAGTCTAGATTGAGAGGAGCAGCCTTAACTTGGTGGAAATTCATCCAAGAAGAAAGAGAAAAAGAAGATAAAAAGCCTATTGAAAATTGGTAGGCTATGGTGTCAAAGATTAAGAAGAATTATCTCCCTAAATACTAGGAGATTCAGCTTCATAGAAAGAGGCAGAGTTTGAGACAGAAAGATTTGGATGTGGCTGCATATACTGAAGAATTTCATAAATTATATTTGAGATCAAGAGTGCAAGAAGAAGAAGCAGTAAAATTTGCTCGGTATATGGGTGGTTTGAGAGAAAACATTCAAAAGAGATAAGTTTGTGGACACCAACTATGGTGCAAAAATGTTTTCAGTTGGCACTAAAGGTAGAAGAAAAGAATAAGAGAAGACAAGAGTCTAACCCTAAGAATAGAGGTAGAGGCAGAGGATTTCATAGAGGTGGATATAAAGGTAGAGATAATGAGTCCAAGACTCAAGAAGATGCAAAACCAGTTGACAAGAACCATCACAATAATGATAACAGAGGAGGCTACCAGAGAGGTAGAAATTATAATCATGGAGGCAGAGGAAGGCATAGTTATGGTGGTAGAGGATCACACTTTGCTACCATGAAGTGTTATAATTGTGGCAATTTGGGGCATCCTGCTTATAGGTGTCTAGAGAAGCCTTCATCATCACAAGGAGAAAGGAGGAATACTTATGTCCAAGAAGATGAAGCTAGTTGCCATAATCAAGAGGTGAATCTTGATTTAGAGGAGGGAGAAAACCTCATGTCCCGCAGCATACTATTGAAGGAACCAGGAAAGGAGGAACCAAAACAGAGGAGATCACTGTTTAGAGTGAAATGTAAGATACTTGGCAAAGTATGCAAGGTGATAGTGGATTCTGGCTCTACGGACAACATCATCTCTGAGGAAGCAATCCAGAAACTGAATTTGGTAAGAA
>MU227823.1:2502085-2513552 GCA_018584345.1 Thuja plicata | reverse complement strand
GATATAGATTTCCTATTCCTAGAATTGAAGATTTGATGGATTGTTTAGGCAGTGCACAATAATTTTCTAAAATTGATTTAAAAAGTGGATATCACCAAATTCGGATGAAAGAAGGTGATGAGTGGAACACAACCTTTAAAACTAATGATGGTCTGTATGAATGGTTGGTCATGCCATTCGGACTGAAAAATGCACCAAGTACTTTTATGAGACTGATGAACGAAGTGTTGAAATGTTATATAGGAAACTTTGTAGTAGTTTACCTAGGTGATAAACTGGTTTATAGTAAGAGTAAAGAAGAGCATCTCAAGCACTTGGATATGGTGTTAAGGAGATTGCAAGAAGAACAACTAGCCATCAATTTGGAGAAGTGTGAGTTTATGAAGAAGGAATTAGTTTACCTTGGTTTTGTGGTGTCACAGGGTAATCTAAAGATGGATGAATAAAATGTTAAAGCTATTTTGACATGGCCGACACCTAAGACAGGTACTATTGTCAAAATTTTCCATGGTTTGTCTTAGTTTTAAAAGAAGTTCATCAGAAATTTTAGTGGAATATGTGCCCCAATGTTGGACACAATAAAGGGTGGAGTGAAAACAAAATTTGTGTGGACAAACAGGGCTAATGAAGGATTGGAGCAACTGAAGAAAGAGGTAGCCACTAAGCCAGTGTTGGTATTACCTAGTTTTGAAAAATTGTTCATAGTGGAGTGTGATGCAAGTAACATTGCTGTTGGAGCAGTGCTGAGTTAGGAAGGAAGGCCTGTTGCCTTTTTTAGTGAAAGGTTAAATGAAGAAAAGACCAGGTATTCATCCTATGACCTTGAGCTATATGCATTAGTGCAAGCTTTGAGAAAGTGGAGACATTATTTATTGCCTAAAGAATTTTTAGTTTATACGGACAATCAAGCTTTAAGCTTTATAAACACTCAAGAGAAGCTCAGCTTAAGACATATTAAGTGGATGGAATTCCTACAGTCTTATACCTTCACCATTAAGCATATGAAAGTTCAGGTGAACAAGGTTGCAGATGCTTTGAGAAGAAGACTGCTGACAGTGCAGGATTTGTATGCAGGGGATAAAGATTTTGCAGAAGCCTGCAAGGTATGCTCTGATTTTGAAAATCATTTTCATAGTGAATTTGCTAACTACACTCTGCAGAATGGATTCTTGTTTAGGGACAATAAATTATGTGTTCCAAGGGGTTCCATGAGAGAGAACCTGATACAGGAAAAACACAATGGATGTTTGAGTGGACACTTTGGATTGAATAAGACTCTGGAATTAGTAAGTAGATACTATTACTGGCCAAAGATGCAGAAAGATTTAAGGAGATATGTAGAACAATGCATAGTTTGTCAGAAGGCAAAGCGGACCTCTACAAATGCTGGTTTGTATCAACCACTGCCCATACCAGATAGGCCTTGGGAATTTTTGAGTATGGATTTTATTGTGGGGTTACCTAGGACAAAGAATGGTTATGATACTATTTTTTTTGTAGTAGACAGGTTCAGTAAAATGAGTCACTTTATACCTTGTAAGACCACTAATGATGCCAGTCATATTGCTCACTTATTTTTCAAGGAAATAGTTAGAATTCATGGTTTTCCAGTAAGCATAGTGTCTGACAGAGATGTCAAATTCATGGGTCATTTTTGGAAGACCTTATGGAGAAGATTGGTAACTAATTTGTCCCACAGTTCTGCCTACCATCCTCAAATAGATGGCCAGACAGAAGTTATCAATAGAGTGTTGGGAAACTTGCTTAGATGCTTAACAAAGGAGTATGGACAAGCCTGGGATCAAGTGTTACCACAGGCAGAATTTGCTTATAATGATAGTGTCAACAGGACTACAAGGAAAAGCCTATTTAAGATTGTATATGGGATGCATCCACGTGGAGTTTGTGAACTCAGAGAGCTAAAAGGACAGGAAGTGATAAGTGGACATGCTGATGACTTTGCACAATCTATGAAGGAGATACATGATCAAGTGAAGAGGAATCTGATTTAGTCAAAACAGAGATTAAAAGAGAAGGTAGATGAAGGAAGGAGAGAAGTCCAATTTCAGATTGGAGATTTGGTAATGGTACATCTGAACAAAGGCAGATTATAGAAGGGGATTCCTACTAAGCTGCAAATGAGGAGAATAGGTCCCTGCAAGATATTGGAGAAATATGGGCAGAATGCCTATAAAATTGATTTACCTAATGATTTGGATATATCACCTATTTTTAATGTGCAGGATCTTGTTCCATACAAAGGACCAGTGATACCTGAGATTACTCAAAACATGGAAGTAGGAAAAGATATTCAAGATATACAGGTGAAGACTAAGTCCAAGTTACAACCAGAGAAAATCCTGGATTCACGAGCTTAGAAGACAACTCGACGCAGGGTATACAGAGAATAGCTAGTCAAATGGTTAGGGTTACGAGAAGCAGAAGCCACATGGATGGACGAAGAAGACTGCAGAAGACAAGGAATTAGTTTGGCATTGCTGCCGACTAATTCAAACTAATTTCTTCCTTCGCAGAGGGGGGAGTATGGTGCAGAGCACCCTAGGGTCTTAGCTCCAAGCCCTAGTAATTTGCAGAGTGATCACGGAGTAGATCACAATTTTTCCAAAACCCTAACAGCTTCTTAACTCCTAGCGTGAAAGAAGGAGTGTAACCCAAAATACCTACGAAGTTATGATAACTATCCAACGGGAACCGGTTATGTTATGCTTATCACACAGTCGCAAGGAGTTGGATGGTTAAGTTGAAATAGGTGCAACAATGCGACAATAGCTCATCGCAAGCTCGCAAGATGATAGGAGATTAAGGGAAAATGGCCGCAACACTGTGATGATAGTTACATTAGTCTATCAGGTGATCACTGAATAACTGGTGGTTAAGTTCATAAGTGTGCGAGTGAGCGACAACCAATGCATCAAGAGCTTATTGCACAATCGCATGGTGACTGGCAGTCAGTTTTTAAGTGCTACAAGAATGCGATGGTAGCTTGTCGCACAGTCAGAAGGAAATTGGTGGCTAATGAAAAATAGTTGCGAGAGCATGACAATCACCTATCGCACAGTCATGAGTTGCTCGACGGTTATGTTCCTAGGTGTGCAAGTGCACGACAACAATGCATCGCACACTCGCAGGCTAATGAGTAGCTCATGGTAAAGGGGTGCGAGAGTGCGATGATGATGCATCGCCCAGTCGCAGATGAACCGGCAGCTTGTTTACAAGCTTTTTGAGTGCACGACGATGATGCATCGCCCAGTCGCATATGAACCGATAGCTCGATAACAAGCGTTGCAAGCGTGCGACAATGATGCATCGCTCAGTCATAGAGTAATCATCAGCTCAGTTCAAAACATTGTGAGAGAATGACAACAGGGTATCGCAAGGTCATAGGGTTAAGACATGCCTAGTGATTATAACTCGCGACTATGCGATTAAGCATCCGGGGTAAGGTAAAACATTTGACCGAGCCGATAAAGAGCCACGACACCGTGACTATAAAGGAGAGAATAGGTTGAATTGTCAACATGGAAGAAAATGCCAAAATAGAAGAGAATGACATGGAGGTAAATGACATCCACGTCGACAGTTATGTTGATGATAAGCTTGATGACAGTTGTAGGAGAAGATGAAGAGCCGAGGCAGTTGGGATTCCTCAGGCGAACAGGTAACCTAAAAATGGTTACAAATCAAGAAGAGGATGAAGATATAAGAGAGGAAGAAAACTTGTAGAAGGAGGTTGGAGAAGTTAGAGACTGAAGAGACTAGCATAGAAGATTGGTGTTTACATTGTAATTTTCTGGTTTTTCAATAAAGAATAGTTCCTGTGTATTTTGTGTGTTCTTGTGTTGTGTGCAAACTTCTGTAGAGTAGGATTTTGAGTTCAGTTAAGTATCATGGATGTTTCTTAACTCTTATAATCCATCCTATGGAGTGTGACCATCAAGGAGCATCCCTCATGTATTTTATTTATGTTTCTGTGTTTGGGATTGAGAAGAGGCTAGTCAGAATTGTAGACAAGTCCTAGGCGAGCTAAATGGTCCAGCTAGAGAACTTGTAGGAGAGAGAGATAGAAGAAGAGAGGTGCATGACTGACTTTATTTAGTCATGGAGAGCAAGATTAGGTAAGGAGTAGAAGCATTTTTGTGGGTACGAAACCTAGGAGAGAGGGAGTATAGAAATCCTTCTCGTTAGGGTCTGTGAGTAACCTTAAGAGACTCAAGTGTGAGTCTAAAGGATCCTGAGGTGAATAGGGTCCAAGGTGAGATTCCTAAGAAAGAGTAGGAGTCTAGGAGTGAGGTGACCTCCCCATCAGTAGAGGATTGTACCTTGTAAGGTGTTGGATAAATATGGTCCCAATGCCTACAAGATAGATCTACCAAAATATATGTCCATTTCCCCCATTTTTAATGAGGACTTGATACAATACAAGGGTCTAGATATAGATGAGGGAGATTATAGTACAAAGATGACTAAGGATGTGGAAGAAATCAGAGTATCTATTCAAGATAAGCCACAAGTGGAAAAGATTCTGGATTCAATAGTGAAAAAGATGACAAGGAACAAAGTCTACATGGAACACTTGGTGAAACGAGAACACCAACCTGAGTTAGAGGCTACATGGATAGAAGAAGGAGACTTCAAGAAGAATGGCACAATATTGGAGTTCATCACACCAAAGATACCTTGATTTTCTTGTTGCATGGGGAGGATGATACAGGAGCACCTTAAGATCTTACGAAGATCTTCAAAGCATTTTTGGCTTGTAGGTTGGTTTAGCCAACCACCAACATTATAAGGACTAAATATAAAGTAACAAGGTTGTTTTTTAGCATTTGTAGAGGTAAGAGTGTTGAGATTCTAGTGTTTTGTGTAATCAATTAGGCTCTAGGGGTTTAAGTCCTAGAAATTTAACCAAAGGGTCAAATGTTGACCAAGACTCAAAAATGTAGTGACACTTGTGATTTTGATGTTTTTAGGTGTTTAAAGGTCTTACGTAATGGTTTAGAGTCAAATTTAACTATTGTAAGTAGTGGAATGTCAAAATGCCAAAAGTTGTAAAAGTTGCTCATGACAACTTTGCAACTTTGCAAAGTTTTCATGACAACATTTCCTAAAAACTAAGAAAGGCATTTAATGGTGCCCAAATCCCAAAATTAGTGTTAGAACGTGAGGGGATACCCTATATAATTTAAAACAAACCCTACTCTAAGGGTTGGTTATGTTAGTGTACGTATTGAGCATTGGAAATCAAGAATTTAACTGTGTTTTTGTAACAGAGCCTTGATCTAGTCAGTTAATTGATTGAAATGATAGAATTAATGAATTGAGACCTTGTTTTGTGTGATTAAGTTACTCTCTATGGAATTTTTTAGATTTTTTATTGTTCCTAGTTATCATTTTGTAATTTCTTTATTTTTACTAGTTTACTGTCTAGTTTAGGACAAGTCTTTGTAAATATGAGTCCCACTTGAATTCCCTTTGTTAGAAAACTATGGCCATTTGGAATCAAGTAGGGGACCTTGTATAGATTTTAGATATGGTTTGTGGAGTCATTTTATGTAGGGGAATTAATTTTTACAACAAGCCCTAGGTGAGTGCAGTGACATTCTAGTTAGGATCTTGTGCAAAACAACATCATGGATAGATGCTAATTGGATTGGATTGAACCTATCAAGGATGGGAGAATGTAGAGGTGTGTATCCATGATTAATAAATGCAAGGAGAATAGTGGTGGAGTTATTTAGAGCAACCATTGAAATAAAATAACCCAGAAGGTGAACATGCTCCTAAAACAATTAAAAATAGGGGTTTGGTGAAACTCCTATGTATAGATAGGGTGGAGCTCTAAAACCTAGAAAATCCTTGATCCTAGGTTGTAATTATACATAATCCATAGTTGATTTAAAGGGTTGTTAAGATAATTTGTGAAGATATCCAAGAAATCAGTTTCTAAGAGGCCTAATTGGCTAAAAACGCTACAAGGCCTCAAAACCAGAAAAATATGAACTTGACTAGAAATATTTTAAAGAATCTATCCAAGTGGATTATGATTAGTTGAAAGAGACCTAGGAATGGTCAGGAATCCCATCCCTATTTCGAATAAAGGATTGGGAGAGAAGCTATTTAATGGATGCTAAGGGTGCATTGTAGGATTGAGAAGGAAATGAGAGTGTTTTGAAGTTGGTGGAGAGAATTAAGAGGGGAAGGGGACCATAGGATATTCCTCTAGTTAGGGTAGTGATAGACACCCTACAAAGACCAAAGAAAGGGTCTAGAAAAGAGTAAGAAATATCTTAGAAGTTAGAGCTCCCCATCAAAAACCCACCAAACTAACTATGGATTATTTTTATGGACTTCCTAGGCTTTAATATTTCCTAGATCTTAGGTCTCCAAAGTGTCTGTACATAGGATTTTTAGGAAACTTCTATATTTAAGGGTTTCTAGGGCATGTAGACTAGTTTGTATTCTTTTGTCTCCCAATGTGCTCTAATTAACTCCTCTTGTCTTCTCCTTGAATTCACATGACCATTTCACATGAACCTACACTCCTCCTCTTTCTATTGGCACAAACCAATTCATTAAAAAATTCTTCTTGGCTCTTCATTTGTTCAAACTGCTAGCCAAATACCTTTGTACTCGCATAGGGCCTGCTTGCATAAATATCTCCCCTTCATAAAATGAATCCAAAATCCATTTTTACACTATTTACAATGTTCTTTCTTGATTCCAAGTGGTCATAGAGATTCAACAATGGGAACTCAAGATGGAGCCATATTTACATGGTTACCATTGTTCACAATAGTAGACCAGAGAAAATAAAACAATTTACAAAAAGATAAAGAAATGTTCAAAATTCTAAAATCAACTCCACACAAGGTTCTAATTCAAAAAACACTACAACCTCCATGCAACATAGTAGACCAATCAATCCATTTATGTGTGGATGATGGCTAAAAACTCCTCTATGTGTTACAAATCAGTGTCTCTACCAAGTCAGTCCATACAATCTGACAACCAACCCTTCACTTAGGGTTAGTTTAACCTTATATAGTTCATCCCCACGTTTTGATACCCTAAGGTCAAAATTTTGACCCATTTAATGCTAAATGTAACATTTTAGGAAATGTTTTCATGACAACTTTACAAAGTTGGAAAGTTGTCATGAGCAAATTTTGCAACATTTGCAATTTTTCTTTCCTCCTTCTCTAGCTTGAAAAACTTGATCCAAGATCACTCTATTGGATCCTAGATCAGTCAAAAACAAAAAAATTACATCTTTCCCTCAAATTTGGGTTTGTGTCAATTTTTGACCAACTTTGACTCTTCTAGGTCTTAAGAAAATAGTGAGACTATAACCCATTAGATCAAACCAAAGACATGACCCTAAAGAATACTACTTACAAACACACACCACATCAAACTTTGTAATTTATCTTTAGTCCTTATTTCCCTGATGGTTGGCTAGAACCACCTTCAAGCCAAAATTGTATAGGATCAATCTAGGATTCTAAGGTGCTCCTTCACCAAAGAGTATGATGGAGACTTGTCAAATGGGGTGTAAAACTAGAGGAAAAGTTAAGGGAATATGTTTTGTTTCCTTAGATGAAAAAGATAAAATAGATGATGTGATACATATTTTTGGACTAACACACAATCTTCTTAGTTTTGGTCAGTTAGTTGAGAAGGGATACACTCTACACTTCAGTGATGAGGGATGCAAAATTCAGAATAATTCGGGGAGTGAGATTGGAACAAGATTGAAAAGAAAAAGAAATGTTCTCCATCTGAATAATAAAAAAGTGAAGTATCATATTGCTTGGATTGAACAAAGTCTGACCAATGCATAAAAAATAAGAAAGGGAATCAACATTAAAGCTGCATTATATCAACATTATCTAAATTAGTTGTAAAAGGCTTCTAAGATAATGGAAGAAGGAGAAAGATAAGAATCACAAGAGAAGTCAAAAATATAATGGTATGTAACGTCAGATCTCTCTGTAAACAGTCACTTACTTAATTAATCCAATAGAAATCAGTTTGATTCTTGCAAGGAAAAAAAAGGTGAATAAAGTGTCTATATAGCATTGGAAGTGCAGCATAGAAATCAGATAATGAATAATTCAAAAGGGTTAGTAATCCAAAAGGACGTGAAAATTGATGTAGAAAAAGTAGTAAAAGAAAAGGAATCCACAAGTTGTAACAACCTCAATGCTCCAAATCAGAAGGATTCCAATATGAAGCAATTTAAGAAAAATGAGAACCAAAAGTAAGTTGAAGGAAAATTTAGCTCATAGTGTCAGAGAATTGTAGAGGATCAAATCTATCTAATCTCTAAAGTTGAATTCACAAATGTGTAAAAATCTTGTGTGGATGATCAGTTGGTTAGAGCCAAGGAAAAAGAGCTCAAAATTCCACATGATTTAAAGGATAAGGTTAAGATCAAGTTTGCTAAGCTCGAAGCATTTCTAATTCAAAGGAGATCAATAGACTACAATAGTATAGGATTAGAAAAGGGAGAATGGTCCAAATCCAACTAGAGAAAACCCAAAGCAGAGAGGGAAAAAAGAGTGAAGTCAAAGAAGAACAAAGCTAAAGAATAGAAGCGTTTGGCCAAGAAGAGAAACAAAAAAACTAAGGACATAATAAAGAGAAAGAAACATGTAAGAATTTCTAAACCTCAAAACTTTAGTGGTAGTTTCTTTAATTTTGGAAAGTATGTATATAAATCCTCAAATTGCAATAGAAAAGATCATTCTCTTAGAAATAGGAGAATAAATCATATCCCTGATGTATTAAAATGTGGGAGAAGGGTAAATGAAATTATCACGAGGAAAATTGGTTAATATCCCTGTACTATGCTAAGGAATATTATTAGAAAGCATAAGGTTGTCATATGCCTTAAATGTAATGAATGTACACAAACTTCTGAACACCACAAATATAGACAAAGTGTTAATATATAAAATATGAAAAATTATATGCCAAAATATTATAGGATCATACAAGTAGATAACATGGTATACAAGCATGATCAAAGGAATAGGAAGAGAGAATGAAATGAAAAAGGAGGACAAGGAGAAGAAATAAAAGAAGAGGAAAAGAGGAAATAAGAAAAAAGAGATTTTAGATATGGGATCCACATCAGTAAGATCCAAGTGAAATTCAAAGGGACTTTCTCCTCCCACTCAAAAGTAAGATGGAGAAGGAGGAGTTAGTCTAGAAGAGCTACACAAAGATATCATTAAATCTAGATTGATGTATGGAGGCTAATACTTAGGTAAGAATGGTTAGGGAAAGGAATCTAATATAAATTTTAAGCATTAGTTGGAAGCTTCAAGGAAGTGCAATAATCAATAAGTGTTTGATTAGTGTATGGATGTGTCAAAGGTGTGTATGTGCAAGATAGAAAGATGAGGTAGTAGAAGTAGAAAAGGACAAGGAAGAAGACATTGATATGAAAAAGAAAATTCTAAGAGAATAATTGATACACCTTTTTCATTAATGTCAAAGGGGGAGAGAAACAAAACTGAAAATCTATGAAGGATGGAGAGAAGGTACATAAGAGAAATACATATGATGGTTAGAGAGAAGAGGAGGAAAGGAAGCTGATCAAATTGAGATATGCAAGTTCATATATACTTGCACATAAGAAATATGTGAGCTAAGATATGTGGTTTATAGTCAAGGAAAAGAAGATGATGAAGACAAACCTATGTAATATTATTGAAACCAAGTCAAGCATTTTCTCAGGGAGAGAAGAAGAATTTTTATTAGAGAGATACTGAAAGTTAATGAAGGAATATTTTTGGTAGTACTGCTGATTATATTTTCTAGGAGTATGACTATTGGTTTCTTATTATATTACTTATTTTTCACATCACATGTTGCCATCAATGCCAAAGTAGGATATTGTTGGCATATTGGAAAATCTAAATGATTCTTGTGTTAGAAATTACATCAAGATATCCAAAGGATTGATAAGAGAAAGCCATTGGAAGAATTATTTTCTTGATGCTAGCTTCATTATTGTGATTTATCCATTGGAGCAGGATGTTAGAAGGTTCAGTGAGAAGCGAATATTACAGAGATGAAGTTGTACATGTTGAGGAAGCATTACGAAGATGTTTACTATGTTCTTACAAAGCTACAAAAGGTTTAATGATGATTTGTACAAGTAACTAGGTTGCAAAAGGTGAGTGGGAAACAAGATGACAGATTGTGCCAACAAGATGACAAAATGAGGCTTGGTGTCCTAAAAAAAGTGATAATTTCATGGATAAAACCTAGGAATGTGTTTGAAACATACTCAGATGTATTCAACTAGGAATTTGATAATATTATGATCTTAGAGACTTGTTGATAGTGTTCTTGAAGTTTTATATAAATGGGCTAGAAAATCCAATGGTTGTGATGGATTTGAATGATTGAGTGTTTTTCATGATGCTATAGGACATTCTTGAAGTATGTGCTAGATGATTTGGAAATACAAATGGATCCAAAGGATCATATTGGTAGATTTTTTGGTCAATGGTAATATTTGTATTATTATTCATGTTCTTGGCTAACTTAGTTGGTAAATTATGTTGTACAAGTGCTAAACCATAAAATCACGGAGATTTATGATCATGACATGGTAGTTATAGGCAACAGGAATGATTTAGCAGTTAGAGATGGATTTGAATCATGAAATACAGTACATTGATTCAAGAAATGGTGAATTAGGTTTTTCCTGAGCTAAATCTTCATATAAGATGGTGAATTAGGGAAAATTCAAGGTGCAGATTAAGAATATGGATGCAAGAGGTGGTTACATATGGGAAAGCCTTATTTTGTGAGAATAAAAACTTTTTTAACAAGTAGTTGAATATAGATCTACATTGTGCTTCATTGGAGCTATATTTCACATGAACTAGATGTGACTTACACAGTTCACAAAAATTTGTATGGATCATTGTAGTGATCCAATTGTAAGGAAGTGAGGATAAATGCATGTGTATTCCTCATATAATGTAATAAGGTTATACTTCTAACAAGGTATTTTCTTATTGTGGGTAGTTAGTTTTTTCCCCTAACTTGGCTTCTACTATAAAAATCTTGTATCAAATTACGTGAATGTGTTCCTAATTTGTGCATGCATGCATGTTTCATACTCTATTTATTTAGATCAGATTTAAGGTTACACAAGTTAGAGATTTTTGTGGCCTATGGGTTTGAGGTTTAGGATTTTGATAACGAATAATTCATCCCCACCCTCTAAGTTGTTCATTTCCATTATGTATGTATGTGTGTGTGTGTGTGTGTGTATACATACATACATATACATACATACATATGTATTATGTATATGTATGTATGTATATGTATGTATATATATATATACATATATATATATATATATATACATATACATACATATATATATAATATATATATATATATATATGTATATGTA
>MU227823.1:2491241-2502035 GCA_018584345.1 Thuja plicata | reverse complement strand
TACATATATATATATATGTACATATACATATACATATATATATATATGTATATATATATATATGTATGTATATATATATGTATGTATATATATATATATGTATGTATATCAACGTAATTTTTAGTGTCAAATATTCACTTTTTGGAAAATTTTGGGTAATATATTTTGCGGAATTGGCGAATCACGCATGTTATACGTTGGCCCAAATCGCCCAATCTTGACACGGTACTGGTTAAATATTCATATGAATAGCCAATAAGATTTTTTGGTTGATGAGGTTGACCAATATATTCGCCTTTACCCAATATGACGTGGTTATTTTAACAGTCTCTTATTCGCCAAGGGTATTAATTATGAATTGTATATAAAATCTAAAATAGCCAACCCGTTAATTAATTGTTTTATAGATCACGATCTATTTTTCCAAACCTTAATTATTTTTTATATTGACCACAAACTATTTCACCAACCATTAATTATTTGTTATATTGACCACAAGCTATTTCTTCAATCTTTAATTATTTGCTATATTGACTACGACCTATTTTGCCAACCATTAATTGATTTTTATATTGAGCACAACCATATTTAGCCAATTGTTTGTTAATTCCTACATTCAGGTTGGCCAATTTTTACCAAAAGCCCAGGAATTAAAATATGTAAATTTGAATCATGGATTGATATAAAATAATATGAAATTTGTTATTCTTATAGTTATCGTGTCAGATTACAAAATTTTGGAGGCCAAAATTTACAAATAGAAATATTGCATCAGTAAATAGAGGATTCACTTTCAGCATTTCAGAGAATTAGAATTCAGAGGAAGTTGGACCAAGCCACTAGGTAAGCAATTGTTTGTTCAAATTTCACAGTATTGCTATCAATTTCCTAGTGACTAGTGAGAGGTCAAGATGTCGAATAAGGGTGACTATCCTGAGTATCATCAAGTTGCTAAAGGGATTGAGATGTTAGGGGAGGTTGAGCTTGAGACTCAAACTTCTCACTGTGCTCTGGGTAGTGAAGGGATTGGAAAGCTAGACAAGGGTAAGACTCCTGATCGTTAGGGCAGTGAAGGGCAGGGTAAGACTCCTCTAGGAAGTGAAGGGTCTGGGAGGCCATCAAAGCGCCCAAAAATCAAAGATACTACTATAAAGGCTTTCTTTGGGGTTGGCAATGTTTCATCTTCATCAACTTCTGCAGTCGCAAGTGAAAAAGCCATTCACAGTAGCTCACAAATACCACTACCACAAGCTAGGGTTGTCATTGAGTTAAATGAAAATCAAAATGCATCAAATGAGGATAATAATGGTGGCATGAAAGAAGATGTTATAAGGGATACGCAGACCCAGTTGGATGGAAATGCTAGTAATGAAAATAATAATGATGTTGGTAGGAAGAAAAGAAAAAGGGTAGTAAAAATGGGGCGGGAGTGGGAAATGACAAGAAATTTGAAGTTTTATTGGGTAGAAAAGTACTGGTTCATTGAACCAGTCCTAAATAATGATGAACAACCAACATAATGAAGGTGTAATAATTGTACTTGGAAAAATAAAAGAGAGAAGAAGTTGCAGCTAAAGCTTGACACTATAGAAAAGCATATTGGTAAGGTTTACGAAAAATAGATAAGAGACGGACAAGAAATATTAGCAGTGAGATGGAAATCAAAGGAAGAATGTCTTCATGTTAAGTATGCCATAGAATATGAAGATCATAACAAGAGAATGATAACAATTGCTAGTAGTGAAAATCCAATCAAGGCTGGGTTTAAACAAGCAACCAATGAAGAAAACTTGGCAAAGACCGTTCAGATGAGTGTGGTTTTTCATATTATGTCCAGAGGGCATCCTATGAGAGAATTCTTAGAATATATTAATTTATTATCCTTTTTGAGAGTTCCTCACTATCCTATGTCACATTGGTCAACAAACATTGCATGGGAAATGGTAAACTGTCTTTCTAGGGTGGAAAAGCAAAATTTACAGGAGAAAGTAAAACAGTCTAGATTCATTTCATTATCAGTAGATGAATTTACTACAGTAGATAACACTGCTTGGGTCTATATGCATGTGTATACAGTAAAAGAACATGTCTTCCAAGCTCATTTATTGTGTAGTCATAAAATGAGGGGCAGTTCAACAGTAGAAAACTTATATTTTGAAGTGAAAAATGTTTTGAAAGAAGTTTCTGGTATGGATGATTTGGCAATTGGCAAGAAGCTAGTGTGTGTTGGAGCTGATGGAGCTACATTAATGCAAGGCCAGAGGAATGGTCTTTGTGCAAGATTACAAACTAGTAATGCACTTTACATGCTTGGCATACATTGTATGGCCCATCAAATTACTTTAGCATATAAAATTGTAAGCCATTTTCCTACAATGTCAAAAGTTGAAGATCTAGTTCGTGAGCTATAGTCTTACTTCTGCAAAAGTCCAAAACATTTTGCAGAATTTAAGATTTTTTTAGAGGGAGTAACACTAGGAAACAAGCTTCTCCAGGATGTTGAGACTAGATGGATCTCTTTGCATGGACCAGTAGAAAGAGTTCTAATAGATTATTAATCCTTGATCAGAATAATATATGAGAAATGCCTCACAGTAGACAAAGCTCCTAATTTGTTACATAAGTTAAGTGATATAGACTCTATTAACTTTAGCCAGTCTTCTCCCCATGCTGGATTTAATGAACAAGCTTGTTAAGAAAGCCCAAGACAAAACTATGTATATCCATGAGTATAGAAGTTTACTTAAAATGATATGTATTGCCCTGGATTGTCTGTACTCAGGTATGACAACAATTCAAAGGCCAAATTTTTCAGGTGGCAGACAATTACAAATTTGAATCATGCTGAGAATTTTTTACAATTTAATGCAAAAAATGATTTATGTGTGTTTGTGAAAGGATATGAAATACCAATGCACCAATCTAAGAAAGGAAAGCAAGACAGACAACTTCCAGTTAAAAGCACTGACTTTGACAGGATTGTTAAATATGTTAGTGATAATTTGAAGTCAATTTACTACCAACTTTCAAGTGATATTCATGAAAGATTCCCTCGAGAAGAAATTCTTGAAGCCATGGGTTGTGTGTATCCTCAATTTTGGAAAAAATTTGGCGATAAACAAAATGATGCACAAATCTTTCATAAAAATATTGATGAATTGATCAGAGAGTTTTCAAAAAATGCAAATTGCAATGGACAACCAATTGAAGGAATTTTAGATTCAGCTAATATTAAAAAACAATGTAGACAATTTGCATCATGTATGAAATTATAGATTAAAAAATTGGAGAATCCATTTGAACCTGGTGCAATAACCAAGCTTTGGAAAAGGATAGAGAAGAGTGAAGTATTGTGTTATTCAATATCAGAATATTTCAAACTTGTTGATTTATGTCAAACAATGATATTGGGGTCAGTGGAAGATGAAAGAGTTTTCAGTGCATTGGGGTTTTTGAAATCAAAGATCAGAAACAAACTAGATAGAAATTTGGAAACTTGCTTGAGTTTGTTTGTAACATAGTACAATGTCAAAGACTTTCCTTATGATAGGGCATTAGCAATTCATAATTCTATGTGTGAAAGATGAGAGCTTTTGAAAACTTCAAAACTTGGTGGTACTAGTGCTACTTCTAGTTCTAAGATAAATGATGGATCTTGGTCCCAGACTCAGAATGAAGATGAAGAATTTTTTTTATTTTGAATACCCAACTCAGAATGAAGAAGAAGCTCTTACTACTAGTAAATTTTAGGAGTTGGATTTCACGTGAGATATAGAAGCTGCAAACTGCTCACTGAGTGAGTGAAGTGATTTAGAAATTACAATTAGCATTCAAATTTTGGTTAATACTTAATAGGTATTTATACACTATATACTTATTACCTTTTAGTTATTACTGTACTTGTTGGACTTGAATATTAACAATTTGAAATTGACTCATATTACAAGTAATTACTAATAACTATTGTTCATGATTTTTGTAATTTCAATTTATATTTTTGTAATTTGAATTCATGATATTTGTAATGTATAATGTGTTGGTTTTTTTTTATCATGTGACAATAAGACAAAAACCTCTTCTTCTTCTATCAAATTTTAGGAAGCAACCAACTCCAAATATTACTTCACATCAAGAAAAGGACCAACTAACAAAAACTGTGATAATGTTTCTACACTTTAGGTCTTACTTCATATCAATATGAATCTATGAATTAATTAGAGCATCATTTAATCTGATCCTTGATCAAAACTCTAAAAAAATACACATACATAAATAAATTCTACGGTAATGAATTAGAAAACTCATAACTCACAAGATAAGATGGCATAGGAGAGATTGGAACCAGGATCTTTGTATTAAGCATAGAAAATCACATCCAGCATACAAATTGTATTTAGAAATAACCTCTTCAATAATTTACAAGAAATATTTCAACTCTATTTCTATTTATGACACTTAACTAGTACAATATCTTCTTAATAAGCTTACAATACAAAATTTTCCAGCCCTTTCCAATGATCTTGATAATCCTCTTATATAGTAGGATTGCAACAAGCTTCGAATCAATGGGAGTGAGGAAGAAATACATGACTCATACAAAAGACAAAAATCAGTGGAAGTGATAACCACTTTGTTACAAGATTTTTTGGAATTATTTTTCTTCTGACCACCTGGCCTCTTTAATTACTTTGCTTCTATTAAGAAGCTTCCATATAAAATTCTTGTTGTCACTCAAAAATGGAAAACCACCGATCAGTTAACTCTCTTCATTCTTTTCCTCTAGGGCACCTGTTGCAAACCTGTCTTTCCATGAAGTAAACACCTCATCATGAAGCCATGCAAAATTGAGGATCTCCTTTATGTTACCATTTATCCTCTCCCAATTTCTCTTTGTTCGCTCAATTTCTTCCCTCCAAAAATTGAAGAATGCTCTAGCTTCTTGAATAGTGTCAATTGTTTCTACAAATACTATTGTTTTATCCATATTTACTATGTTGTTTATCCTGATAGATATCTCATCACCAAGTTATCCCTCCATAGTGGCTCTCTCTTAAAATGGCCATTCTTTTTAAATATGGCTGGGAATATTTCAAAACGTAAATGGGAGTATTGTTTTCTTAAGGCTTGTGCCTTCATGATTATTACACTCCTCTTAATGTCTAGATTAATTAAATATTTCAGACATTTATAGGTAGATTTTAGTGTTGGAAAGTTGACTTCCTGAGGAAGCATGACTCATCTTGTGTTGTCAAACATGGAAACAAAGTCACACTTAAGTTCTGTCATAAAAAGAAAAATGACTAAGTGTGAAAATAGGGCAGACAAACACATACAAAGATCAGTACATCAGCGCATGTGTTAGAGATCACACCAGACCATGTGTTCTTAGGTATATACTCTATGCTATATATACATGCTAGATCCAAATGTGCAGAGTATGAAACATCAGTACAAAAAATTTATAGGCAAATTAGTAGACCTGCAGTCCAGGAAACAGAGCATGGAAGTTGACTACAGTTTTGATCAGCGTGAATGATTTTGTAATGTAATGGCTAAGCACCTTTAGTTATAATTTTTTATTAATGTAATTAATGTTGTAGTAAACATGCTTAGGCTGACTTGTTTGGAAGCATTCTATATTTTGGTTTAAAGGCTGACTAGTGTTATATTTTGGGTCGCACCTATTCAATTGTAAACATATAAGTATGTAATGTAATGTTATGTTACAAGCATTGATTATTATGCATAAGGAAGATACATATGAGCAGTATAATGAATTCAGTAGATGATGTAGCCCTTTAAAGGAGTAAGAGCATTTGCGCATACATGGAACTGATCAGACAACAGTGTCATTACAGTAGTTCATTTTTGATATAGTGCATATCAACATTCATAGGGTTGTAGCCTTCATATTATTGGGTAGTAAGCCTAAAAAGTGAACCATATACCTTTAACAAGGTTTTTTAAAAGACTCCTAATAGGGTCAAACCTTTAACCAGGTCATTGTACTAAAACTGTAAAGACTGCTTCTAACAGGGCAAAGGAACTTTAACAAGTTCATTATACCTAGTAAAATATTAGTGGGTACTAATCCCCACCGGAGTTTTCCTCTGATCAAGGTTCTCCATAATCATATCATGTTTTATGTGTTCTTGTGTTATGATTCTTTGGATGCATATTTGTTTTATGTTTAATTGGCTAAAATATAATTAATAGATAAACACTGATTCACCCCCCCCCCTCTCAGTGTTTCTAACAATGGGTATCAGAGCTCTGGTCCTCTGAAAGAAAGTTTAACCACTTGAGGAGATTATGGACTTAGCTAAAGAAAAACATTTGAAAAAGAATCTTGAATCATCTCTTGAAGATCTTGACAGATCTGAGAAGGAAAATGAAGAACTAAGATTGAAAAATGGTGTCTCTCAAATACTTATTAATAGGCTAAGAAAAGATCTGAAAGATTGTTCTACAAGTGATCTAGGACAAATGGTCAAAAAGATTAATAAAGATAATAAATCTCTAAAGGATAAACTTGAAGATCTGGAGGAACAACTTACAAATAGCTAGAACGCCATTGAAGACAAGATCAAAGAAAGAAAACAATTGGAAGATGAACTTCTGTAGGCAAACATGAAAGGTTTGGAATTGGAAAACATAAAGAAGAAGTTGGAATCTGAATTAATAGAAGTGAAAGCTAAGATTGATAAACTTCACATAAGTTCTGATTTGATTCAATCCTAGCTCAATGTGCAAAGGCAAAAAGGGAACACTACCGATCTTGGATTCAGTACAACACATGATGAAATCAAATCATCACAAGAGAGAGAAAAAACACTTGAAGCATCTTCAGAAGCTAAGAAAGTTGAAGATACTATAGAGGTTATATCTTAACCACCTAAAAGAGAAATCAAGCAAGTTAACAGAACTTGTTATGCATGCAATAAACATGGGCATTTGGTAAGAGATTACAAAGAGGTAAGACCTTTTAAAATTTATTGTTACTTCTGTAATAAGTTTGGTCATAGGGCTATACATTGCTAAACAAGTCATAAGAATCAACATCAGTAGAATCATAGAAGTATGAATCAAAACAATCAAAGAAATCAACTCTCAAGAAATTTGCAGAACATTACATGTCAGATATGCAACTACAATGGACACACAGCAAAGCAATGCAACATGATGAGAAAGAACATCAGACCTCCTATCATTTTTCACACATGTGGAAAGGCTAGACATATCACAAGGTTTTGTAGATCCAAAACTCAGAAACAAGAGGATCCTAAAAAATCAATATTTGAAGAGAAAGGAAGAGTCAAGTTTGTTTCTGCAAATGAAGATTCAAACAAAATATGGGTTGAAGTTAAGAAGGACAATAATATTGACAAAGTAGTTGATGCATCCACAGTGGACACACCCTCTACTTATGCTTGAATAGACCTTCTTGGTATAAGGGGGATCTATTCTAGCTCAGGACCCCTGCGCAGTTGATGTACTCACTTCTGAGTATGCACCTTTGGATTCATGGTTAATAGCACATGTTATAGCTATATGCATTGATGCATTGACTGAATTGCATCAGGATCAAAGTTTCAAAATCTGTATGTATGGTTGCAAGAATTAAATGCAATAGATTATATAAAAAGAAATTCACGGTCGATCATTCTCACATTTACATTTTAGAGCATAGAAATTGAAGAGAATTGGAGCATTAATACATCTAGGCATGAAAGCATAATAGTTTAGCAGTTGAAGAAAATAAATAATCAGTTTGAAACAGAGCCCTAGCCATCACGCCATTTCAAAATTTCATGGAAACCCTACATAAGAAAACACCAAGTAAGTATGGCGGCCCCAATTGTGTTTGATGTACCAGAGAGGAAGAGGTTCATATTTAAGAAACATCCATTCAAATCCATACTGGATGATGTGGAAGGGGCTTTCTCCAAAACCCCACTTGGCATTGTTCACATGGAAGATATCTGCGCATACATTTACTATAAGAAAGAATCATTAGGAGATGATAATATAGCCTCTCATATGGCATCAATGTTAAATCTGAATTTCACATTCAAGGATTAGTTCATGCACTTACAAGATAACCCTATTCTTGAGTATTTGAATGTGCATGAGTTTGAAGAACCAAAATGGGTAAAGACTCTGTTAAGCAGGATACATGATGATCTTTATTGGATTGGAGATGTCCCTATTTTCATCACTATGGAACTAATCCATTAGTTAACTAGACTTCTAATGACTGGACCTATGTTTCCCACTGGCAAGGATGTCAAGAAACAAATTGAGCAAGTTTTTTTGTCTAGGAGTGATAGGTGCGGAATGACAGTTGACCCTATCAAGGAAGATGACATTAAACTCCTGACAATGATACTTGGATATAAGTTTCAGCAAGCAAGCAGGTTGAATAGTGTCTCTGCAGCAACAGTTCTTGCAGCTATTAGAATAGTGAAGGATAACACCCAATACAACCTATGTGAGATCTTGTGTGGTCAATTGATTGACAATATCAGAATCATCAAGCATGACAGGAGCAAAACATTCAGGTTTGGATCTCTGATCATCTATTTGTATTACCATATAGTTGGAAAGGTTGAAAACCTTTATCTAGACAAAGGAAAACCTACAATGACTCAGATATCTCTTAAAGCCGTAGTAGACAACAGTGAAAGAGATGCAATGAATACGGATATAAAAATATTCAGGATCAAAATGTAGAACAGGTTCAGACTATCTAAGAAGATAGTTGACAAATACAAGGATACAATATCCTTTATGGTAGACACAAATTGCACATGCATGGAGGCTTTTGAGCCTAGAACTAAGTGGATTCATCTACTAGGGTATGAAGTAGAAGACCATGTGTTAGAAGGATATGCGCAAGTCTTATTGTCAGCACCCAAAGACCCTAATGAATCTAGATGGGGCACTTACAGAGAAAAGACCGACGAAGTAGATATTGAACTACAACTTGCTATAAATAAAAGGAAAGCATCCAAAATGACATCCAACATTCTAAAAGAGCATGGAATCAAACAAGAAGATTTGGATAAGGAAAAAGAAGCCAAAATTGTTAAAGAACTTGAGTAGATTCTTGCACAAGATAAAATTGAGAAAACTGTTGAAACTCAGAAGAAGAAGCAGAAGAAAAATGAGAAGAGTACCACTGCACCTACTACAACCATTGATCTAGATACATCTTGACCTTCTATTCCTAGCAAGAAACCTAGAGGAAGGAAGCAAGCGGCTACAAATCACCCATCCTCAAGGAACACTCAGAGCAAAGCTAAGAATATTCAAGCTCCTCCTGAGGTAGGTTTCAAACCCAATCTAAATATCTTGAAGAATAGGATTGTAAATGAAGGAAGATTGGATACACTTTCCAAAGTCTATGACAAATATCAAGAAATTGATAAGACTGGGATACATTCTATGGTCATATCTCATATGATCAAGTTTAAGAAATTAGTTCTTGAACTTAAGACAGTTATACCGGATCAATTATGGAACATATTGGAGATCATGAAAAGACATGCTATAGAAGAGGACATGAAGATTAGAGAAGAAACTTTGGATACTCTTCTTCCTGTATGTTCACATGATGAGAAGGCTATTATGTTAGATCTAGTAAAGCCTCTTCTCCAAAGTAAGACATGAACTCTATAGATTATGAACAAAGAGTATGAGCAGGTTGGAAAGGAGACTGAAAAGGCATTTGCACAAGTATTTATGGATAGACACATGTATCCACCAATGACGCCTACAAAAAAGGTTACTCCAGCTCTTCCCAAATAGGCTACAAAACCATAAATTCAGATTGCGCCTATGACAGGTCCACAAGATTCAGTGCCCTCAATCTCAATAGCCTCTAAGATAGCTAAAGATACAGAGTACACTATAGTGATTGATGATGTAAATATATCTATGACAGCTTCTGATAATGATATGAATAAAGTTGATGAAGCATTTGTAAACACCGAGGAAATGAACACAGATGAAACATCTCTACAATAGGATGAAGTTCCTCTCATTGATCCAATAGACTTGGATAAGGAAAAATATACTCAAGATAATGAGACACCAGTAAAGGAAATTCATGTCAAAAGTGAATGTGTAGATACAAGTTAGAATACTATTTTCTCACCATCCACTCAACAATCCACCTCATTGTTGTCAAGGTTAACTCCTGAATCGGCAAGTTTAGATGCATGGGAAGAAGAAGACCTTATCAAGATCAGTGTCCTTGCCATGGAAAAGGAAAAAGAGAAACATGTGATGAGGAACCCTCACTTTGTGGAATCAATAAACATTCTGAATGAATTAGTTCCTGCTGATAAGAAAGTTGCTAAAGTTCAAACAGTTGAACATGTGGATAGCATACTGACAAACTTCAAAACATATTTCACTAGCTTAGTACAATCAGCTACTAAGATTACAGAAGATGAATACAAGAAGGAGAGACTAAATGAATTGGTAAAGAACTTTATCTTAGATCTGAACTCCTTAAAGATTGGGCAATCTATACTTAAAGAGTTGGCAGCAAAAGGCAAGAAGGTTATTGCAAATTGCATGGATAGAGTGAAGCTCACCTTTAAGCACACTAAAAAGATAGAAAAAGTAGAAGAAATGGTGGATAACGAAAGGAAATCAGATGAAAACTCCATGCAAGATATGAACATATGCAATAATGTCTATCAAGGTCAGTTGGACAAAATTGAGAAGGCAAAACTGGAAATTAGCAAGATCAGAATAAGACAAACTCAGTTGAGAAATGCACTT
>MU227823.1:2459959-2483587 GCA_018584345.1 Thuja plicata | reverse complement strand
GGAGATCTACAAGAAAGAGATTGAAGACATCCTTCCATTCTACATTCCATGTTTTGAAGCATACTTGTGGATCCACAGATTCGAATCCACCACAAGGACATTACAAGCAAGGTGAATTTGAGTTTTGTGTTGTTATTCTTTATGCAATCTTCAATTACATATATTAAGGTTAATTCTGAAATTGGGGTTTGACCAAGGCAAACCCCTTTCCCCCAAAAAACAAACATTTTTCTTGTAGGTACAGGTTCGGGACTGTAAATCTAAGGCCAGATCTGGATACCCTTTTCAAATTTGTTTTAGACTATGTGAACAAGGACACTTTCAGAGTTGAGCAGACAGCGTTGGCAAAAGTTGTACAGGGTCAACCTTTTTCATAAGATGATATCGGAATGGAAAAATATTTTTGGGTTTTGTCCATCTTTGTGTTCTGGTTCGGTATCAACTGTTAGAATCTCCAGAAATAGTCTAGAGATATTAGAAAACAATAATCTTTGATCTGCCATTTTGTAAGGTTGGTACTTTCTCCTATTCTTTTGAATTACTATCATTGATCATATTAATCAATCAATTTATAGAATTTAAGATTCCCTTTCTTGGTCTCTTTCCAAATAGTGGATTCATTTGTGTATTTACCCTTTGGGGTTGATCAAAATTGGATCTCCTATTTGTGTATTTGAGGGGAAAGAAAGGAGCATCTTATCTTCCCTACACATCACACAAACATCCACTTATTTCAAATGTGACATCTTTTCTCATCTTACACACATAGTAACATTTTTATATGTTACATTTTGGTAACATCTATTTTTTATGTTACAATATCTAATCTATCAACAAAGTGCATGATAGTGGTCCTTAACTTATCCTCATATAACTATTTTACAAAAGTTTGTCCCTCTCTAAACTTGGTGCTTTCTTCATCCTATCTTTTTCTGGCCTTCTCTAAGCTTGTCCTTTCTGCTATCAGTTTATTAATTTCATATTGCAATTCAAATTCTGAGTTGAAGCCTGAAGGAGAGGGAGAAGGAGGAATCTCTATTATTGGGCTAGAGGAAGAGGTTTCATATGCCTCTACTGCTATCATTCTTTGCGGTGAAGCTTGGAGTGACAATTGACCCCTTAGTTAGGCTATGATTTTGTCCTTCTCCAAATTTGACAATTTCTATTCATTGTACCCCTTCAAAATTGTGCTAAATCTATCCTCTAGGGTTTTATTTTCATCCCCCAACTTTTGGGCTACTTTCACCCCAAATTTTTGTTTATTCTAGAGTGATGTTTGCTGCTTCCATAGTCCCTATATCAACAACTCTCTTAACCATCAGATTTCTTGAATGCTCAGCTTGTTTTTATTTATCAATTTCCTTATTTCTTCTCTTCTTAATATGCCACATTACTAGTGTAACATGGTCTTCACTAAATTTTATGCCTTTTGAAGCTTGCCGAGATTGTGCTTATGTGGCATGCACTGTAGTGGTTTCTTTTTTTATTGCATCAAAGACAATTGCAACAGTAATGTCCCATTTAGGAAGTATTAATACACCCTCCTAATTCAGTACTCCCCTTCCCTCATATGGAGTTATTTTGGGAAACTTGGCCATCATTTCCTTCTTGATTTAAGTTTCAAGCTCCTCCTTATCCTTGGTAGGGTGTTCTTCCTTCTTCTGAATTTTTTCTTTGAATTCATTTATATGAATTCTCCATAAGAATTGTAAAAAGGCCATTGACTTAACAAAATTTTCATCATACAAAAACTTGTCATTGGCTTATTGTGTAAGTGGTTCCAATTCCTTTCTAGCATATTCTACCACTGTAAGGTCCAACTCACTAACTTTAGGAGCTATTGGTGTGCCTTCTTGTAATTCTTCAGAGGTGACAAAAATATGACTAGCATTACCCATCTATAGTAGCAGCTCTACAACAACTTTATCATCTATATGTAGGGGTGATTGGGATGGAGAATATACATTTTATTCTTGGGTATGTGCAGGATCATGGCATGCCAAACTAGGCCCTTAAGTGGCAATGAAAATTTAGAAAATCAGGGCTAGGAAAGTTGACGTAAAAATTTGAACAAGTTATAAATATTATATAAAAAATGTGTAACGAGAGAATATGTAGAAAATTGAACCCCATTTCTTATCTACTAGCCCTTTTAAAAAACAAAAATATTCTATATCATAAAATTTCAAATTTCAATGCAGTAGTATGAAAATTTTGGGAAACAGATAAGAAGTAGGTGTATGTCTGACCACCTTAAACACAATAAAATGATAATATTTTTTTACAAGATTATAGATATAATTAGTAGACTCATGTAAAGATTTCATACATATTTTTTTGTAATTTTTTTCCATGTACATAATTTATTATGATTTTTCTACTACAACTTATCCAGAATATAAACAATCCCATGTCTGACCACCTAAAGTTAGTCTAAACTTCATCAAATTGGAAAAATTTTATTTTTTTATTGTAGTAGGAAAAGCATAGAATGTGACTCAATTTTTGGATTTCAAAAATGTTATATTGTTTGAAATCTATAGCTATTTTTTAATCATTCTATCGATGAGAACTAAAAAGATAAGAAGTAGGTGTATGTTTGACCACCTTAAAGACAATGAAATGATAATATTTTTTTAAAAGATTCTTAATATAAGTAGTAGAATCATGTCTAAATGTGATCCATATTTTTTTGTAATTTTTTTCTAGGTAAATAATTTATTATGATTTTTCTATGACAATTTTCTAGAATATAAAGAATCTCGTGTCTGACCATCATAAGTTAGTCTAAACTTCATTAAATTGAAAAAAAATTCTTCTTCTATTGTAGTAGCTGAAGCATAGAATGTGACTCATGTTTTGAATTTCAAAAATGTTATACTATTTGAAATCTATAGCTATTTTTCAGTCAGTCTACCAATCATGACTTCTTTTTCACATCGCCACTTTTTGGCATACCATGATCCTGCACATACCCTCTTGTTGAGCTTCTTCTCCTACCCTATGCCTCTTGGGGCTTGGAAATATGCTAGAGTTGGCCTCTAGTGGCCTCTTACCCTTTGGATTAGTAGTCTTTTGTACTTTGGGTACCACTGCACTATATCCTTTCCCTTGATATACAACATATTTACCAGGAGGCACCCCTCTAGTAGGAATGATCCTACTCAATACTGCTTTAGCCCTTTTTGTCTCTTTCTGCAAAAATTTTCCTCTTTTCTGATTCAAAAATTGCGTAATTTCTTCAAATATTGTCATTAATGAATCAATTTTCTTAGCTCATGGCTGAAATTCCCTCAGGGGGTTATATAGTT
This sequence comes from Thuja plicata, assembly GCA_018584345.1. Taxonomy (NCBI): domain Eukaryota; kingdom Viridiplantae; phylum Streptophyta; class Pinopsida; order Cupressales; family Cupressaceae; genus Thuja; species Thuja plicata. Next base: position 2,480,276 of record MU227823.1, on the reverse strand, counting down.
TATCAAAATGCTGCATAAAGTCTAGGATTTTCTTGTAAGCCAGCCATTTCTCTTTCCTTATTTCTTTCTCAATCATGTCAAACTCATTCGTGATGATATCCTCTAGGAAGTTAAATTGATGGTCCAACACCAAGCATCATCTTGGGTACAATTACAAACCTGTGTCACAATTTTATAAAGGAAAAGGACCACCACATGCAAACTATTCAACTTTAATGACATAAAAGTGGCATTTGTATTTAGAATTTGAGGATGATGTAAATTAATGGAATGTGTAAAACTGCATGAAGTTTATGCCTATAATTCTTTAAAAAAAATTTGAACAATAATTGATATAGTTTTTTATTTTTGAATTCCATTTTTCAATTGCTAAAAACTTCTAAAAATATGGGGTCTAGTTCCCACCAAACAAGTATATGCAAATAATCTTTTTTTCCTCTAATTTCAAAATATGTTATATATAAAAAATATAGCTAGTGCAGAAAAGAAGAAAAATTGATTTTCAATGTATTTTCTCTATTATAACTCCTCAAAGTTGAACTTTATGAAATTGACACTTTTCATCTCCCACCAAATTTCCCCTATCAAATCTACACTATTCAGAAAAAAATTACATATTCTTGAAGAGGATTATCTCCTCTAGTGTTAAATATAAATTTTAAATTTTTTTTGATTGTTTTACTGTTGTTTTACTTATTTGAAGCAACATCTTCTCGAATATTAAAATACCTACTTGTTGTATTTTGAAATTATAATATATTAGATCAAATCAAAATAATATAAACTTTATATGACAATAATCTTGACTTTGAGCTCTATAAAAGGGTATTTTTTGAATTTTTTTAAAATATCATTAAAAAGAGTAGGGTGTTATTGAAAAATCAATTTTCTGAAATAATTTTATTTCTTTGGTAATTGGTATAAAACATGCATTTAATAGACATTTCCAATTGGAAAGGTTTAACCACTTATCTAGTTTAGCTAGAATGAATCTAGCTAGACCATATGTTTGACAAATAATAATTTTTATTTAGAAATACTCAAATTTAGTTGTGCTGATAAGTGGTCCTAAAATGTGACACACCTTTATGCTTTTACCCTCTTCTTCCTGAACATATCATTTATGAAGGCTTCAAGATTGACACATATGTTGGAAGTACAATAATGGGAAAGCAAGATACTAAGATGGGGGGGGGGTGAATTAGATCTTAAAACTTGACCACTTAAAACAACTTGATCCACATTCATACATATATGAATTTAACCTAACATCAGATAGCATCAATAACATGAAATGTATAACTCATAACACAAAATTTTTGTAACCCAGAAACTGAAATAGGTAAAATTGGGGTGGGGATGAAACCCACAAAATCTTCACTATTGCAGCAACAAAGTGTTCTTGTTAGGGCTACAAGAGTTTGATTGCAACATGCAATCTACCTAGTTAAAGCTCTATTCAGTTAAGAATGAAAGATCATTACAATCTACCTTCTTAAAGGAATTCAACTTACAATAAAGTAATCACTCTGCTAAGAGATTAAAAATAGTCTGCTAGAACCACTCAGTTAATATATTTCACTTGTCACACCTATTAGAATGTTCCAAGTAATGATCCTTTGTTATGCACTCAGATGCTGATGATGGATCTGATCTTTCCAATAACTTTTGTGATCTCTCAATCTGATATGTCTTTACTTTGCTTTTCCTTGCTCTATCATTCTGCTTGATCTAGGCTTCTTCTCAAAATGACTTACTGTTCATTTTTCATGAACATACAACCCTTCTTGATATATCTCTTGCTCACACTCACTTTCTAGGGTTAGAAGCAATCTTATTATATCTTTTCAGATCTGGCGGCAAGATCTAGATCAACAATTAAGATCTATTGTTTATGCCTCCAATGCATTATGATTTCCTGATTGGCTCCATGCCATGCATAGTATAAAATAATTAAATTCAAAATTAACTCAGTAGACAAATATTAAATGTGTACAAATGTTAGCTTGGATCTCATAAAAGTTAGCCTAAACCATTTACATCAGAGTTTGAATTAATCGTGACATGTATGCAAAAAAATTTCTGCTCGACACTTAACATCTCTGTCACTCAACACTTAACATTCTACTCAGCTCGACATGATGTGACTCAGCAACCTGAAACTTTCTTGGCAATGATGCTTAGCCTTGAATTTTTAGCTCACCCATAGTGATAACCAACTAAAACTTCCTAAGTAAATGACTAAGTGTGGGTCACTAATCATCAAGAAAACTTAGGGATTAACAATCTCCCCCTTTGATATTAGTGGCAAAAACACACTTATCATTACAATTTATTCCATCCAAAATGTTGCCTAAGTACATACTGTACTCCCCCTAGGAATGTACATCATACTACATACAAAACTTTACATAGTATACATGCCTTCAAAAAAAAATATTTACATGAATACCTCTACTGATCTCCTTATGTTGTATCCTTGTCAGTCCTGTTAGATTCTGCCTTGTTTTGGTCACTGATTGCAGATGGGGTCAAGTTATCCTTGTCCAAAAACTATCTATGAATTTTTAAGGTGGACGCAAATGCAGAGTCCCAACTGTCCTTCAAAAACTTGACAACCTCTATTTTTACTTCTACCTCGGCAGCTAGACTTACTAAGCTTTCTACAGTGGAGAGATGAGAATCTCTCTTAACCAATTTATTTGCAGATGAAATTTCTTTTTGTATGACCTCTAGACAAGGTATTACACTTGTCTTATTAGTTATCAATTTGGTCCTAATCTGACCATCTTCAACCATGAGCTCAACTATCCTCCTTTGTACATAAGTCAACCTATTAAAATGTAAGGACCTAGTGCTAGCATCCATACTCAATGAATTTCCAGTTGAATTTAAGTCTAAGTGCAATTTCTCTAAAGCATGTTGATTATCCTTTGTGAAGAATTCAACATCAGATAACCTCTTATACAAAGAATAAACATTTGTTACAACTCCCTCTAAAATTTCTACAAGAGAAGAAAGTTCAACCTATTTTACCGCAATCTCTCCTGAGAATTTTGCTAGTACTTTGTTCTCAAATTTTCTCTCGGACCATTGCAACAACTTTTCAATGGCTTCAATATTGTCATCATTTACCTTTTTCACAATATGAACTAACTGTTCAAGGATAGGGGCTTGAGGGTTTTCATCCTCCATGTCAAAATCCTTTACAAATATATCTTTTATGTCATGTAGAACTTTCTTTTTCTTTTTCTCCCTTTGCAGTTCCTCCTGTCTTTTCTTCCTCTTAAGTAGCTCTTGAAGACTCTTAATCTGTTCATAAGAAAAAACATTGGGATCCCATGGTGGAGTCACAATAACTTCATCTAATGTGACATCAATAATCAGAGACTTCTTTCTCATAACTTTCATCTTCTTAAATTCAGGTGAACTACTGCTCGGCTTTGTTTCTAGAATACTTTTTCCAGTTTCAGTAGTAGTAACCATTGCATTTTTCAGTTAAGTCAAAATTGCCTGCTGATCAGGCATGTTTCCTGTCTTAGTTCCAGTGGGATTTGATGATGTAAAGTGTGGTATATCAACCAACACTTGCACTACCTCTTCCTCTTTAGGCTCATTGTTATTATCTCTTATCTCCTCACTACTATCTAGAGCTGATTTCACAACTTCTAAAATAGGCAAATGTTGTACAATTAGCTCTTGTTCATTTGTTTTCCCCTTTTCTGCTTCTTCTTGAACATCCTTATCCTCATATTTCTTTTGAGTTCTCTCTTCATCTTCCTCTATACTCTTCTCTTCTTCAGCCTCAGTTTCCTTAATAGGTGATTCTATAGTTGAGTCTCTCAGCTCATCCCGACCCTCGACATCCAAATTGCTAGAGTCATCAATTGTCACATTAATTGGACTGTCAATAGTCAGATCAAAAGTGTTAGTTGTCTTTGTTTGTTCTTGTTCTTTTGTTCCAGTATTCTCAAGCTTAATATAAATGTGAACTATTTATTTCTGTGGTACAGGGGTGGATTCAATCTCTTTATCCTTCAACTCAGATGTTCCTTCATCAGTTTTCTTCTCTTTTGGAGCAATTAATCCAAAAAATTCCTTCCAAATCCTAGTACTTTGTTGTACTATCCCTTCAATATCATTCTTCAAAATAGCATAGTCTCTCTATCTAGGTATAAATTTGTGCTTATACTCTTCAACAAATTTTTCTCTCTGTTTCTTGGTTAGCTCAAGAATGACTTGAGCTAATGTGCCTTCCCTTACCTATCGTTCAGTTGTGAATGCAAATTCCCATTTTCCAGATAGAAAATTATATAACTCACTTGGCACATTATTTCCTATAGCTGTAGGAGTTAATTTTAAATTACACATCATGTCTAGAAGAGCTTCTGGAACCTTATTCTTGTCTTCTACCTTCAATTTTTCATACGTTATAAACTTAAAACTAGATAACCCTGTAGAATTTCTCAAGTTCTCACATACCTCATTAATATATGTGGGTTTCTTGAATGGTTTTGTTGGTATGTTGCTGGGTTCATCAATTTCTATCTTTTATTCATCACTTTCTAGATCCAAATGCAGTTTCCTTCTTGGTCTCTTAGCTTGTAGGCTCGGCACAACCTTTGTTGCAAATTTTGTCTTTGATCAAGAACTACTTTCCCCAATCTTCTTTACATAAAATTTTGTTTTCTCTACTAGTGATGTGGAAGCAGATGCCCTTGTCCTTGGATGATTTGAAATGGGAAGGGTAACTCTAGGTTTTTCTTTACTTGGCTTGGTTACCTTGGCTATTACTAGTCTCTTTCCTTTTTCCTTAGCAATAATCTCTTCTTCAGATTCACTAACTTCTACATCTTGTTCCTCAGATACATCCTCACCTTGTCTAGTAGAAATATCTAAAGGTGCATCCTCTAGCTCCTCATCACTCAGCAAGCCAACCATCTTTTTCATATTTTTCACAATCTTTTTCCTCTTTCTTTCCATGGTTCCTGCCTTAAGATTAATTGAAATCTTTGCCTTTGCTTCATCATAATTTCTGAATCTTTTAGCTTTTGTATCAATCTCCTCTGCTAGGAGTGATGTGATAGCTACCGATGCTTCATATATATTAACTTCATAGGGAAATGGCTCTAGCTGTGATACCCTAGTTGTCACAGCCTGAATATAGGTGTAATCTGTACCAACTAAGAAATATATCTCTTCATAGTGCTTCTCCATAAGTGAATTGGGAATTATGGTCCTCAACCTCATTCTCTTTTTGAATTCCACAAAATAATTTCCCATAATACTATTGAAATTATTGCCTAATTGTTGAATACATTCACTAATCTGTAAAGTGATGGGTCTGTCCTTCTTCCAAACAATATTTCCTAGAGTAGGAAATGACTTCTACACATAGAAGAATATACACATTAACAAAGAGCCAAACTTACATGATGAGATTTTGGCTTTCCTGATTGATAGTAAGTTCTCAACTAGTTGTGTCAACTGCAGCTTAGCAAGGTCGTAGGTGTGATTCTTTTTTACTATCTTCCATGCCTGGTCCATGGCTGTACAGGAAACACTATCCAGTCGGCTCAACTGATAGAACTTGTGTGCAATCACTCTCACTCCAAAGTCAAGTTCTAAGTCTTCAATTGTAGAGATGGTCATACCTCTGTTGTTCCAGACAGCTCTAGTGTTAGCTGATATCTCTTCTTTCTTCTGATCTCTCATGGTCAACTTACCACTGATAATAGGATATCTAGTTACTCTATGGATAATATCTTTTGTGATCCTAACTTGTCCATTGTCAAGCCACATATGCATATTATGAACTTGGCTTAGGACAACCTTAATCCATTCATCCTTGAATTCTGTCAAAAAATCTAGGGCACGAGTTAATCCCTTGTCGGCTAGATGCTTGAATTCATCTTTCAGAATTCCATTTTCATATAACTTGTCATAAGATTTTCTCAGTTTTCTATCACCCACTTTGCCAATTTTAACCATGTAGCAGGATCTAACATCCAGAATCATAAGCACCTTTGGTGGGATCAATCAGAGGGCTCTATTTAGATCACTCAAAATTTTTATTTTGGGAATGACATGAAAGTTTGGTGGTGTGCACGCATCACTCCTTACTAACTTAATTTGATTCAGATCCTCCTCCATTCCTTTGACTGGTGCAAAAGAACTTGCAGCCATAATATCTTGAAGTTAGGGTTTGAGAATGAAGAATAGAGTACCTCGATAAGTAACACTCTACACTGTTCAACTTAGGGTTGCTGATGACACGTTGATGAAATTATTGAAACACACTTTGCTAAGATCAAATTTTGCAACTTCTTTGATCACTCTGTGAATTCTAAAAATTGCAAGGTAAAATGAAGAATAGACCATTCATTCTTATATAGACTCGAAAGGTCAAGATAGGTAAGCAATAAATATTTTTCCCTTTAGGTTAGTGTAAGCTAGCTGTCATTGGCTGACTAACATAACTTGCATACAACTCATCTTACCACACTCAACCATCACAACTTACTCAACCAACCAACTCGACACCTATAGTGCTGATAACTCTTCTCGTCACTTGTCACAAACATGTCCTAGTACATCTTAACATATGCAGATATGGACTTTGACACATTTACATATTAGAAACTGATGTAAGATTTGAAATTTAAATGCAATTCCTTACATACCTCTATAGCTTAGTTGGAAATGGTGTGATCACCTATTCCATTGGATTGGGTGACCTCAACTTTAGTGGATTCACTACTTCTTGGATCTGTTTTCCTTACCCATGTTCGGTTCATCTGTGCTCTTATTTCTTCAACAGTAGGAGAAGGAACTTTTTTCCTACACTCTCTCTCAGTGTGACCTATCTTCAAACAACTAAAACATACTAAGCTTCCATTCATCCAACTCTTAGATTTCCCTCTCACATGTGTCTTTAAGCAATCTTCAGGTGCATGTCCATATTCTTCACAGTAATGACAACTCTGCCTTGTATTATAATCCTAGTTGTAAGTGTTTCCTTTGTTAGATGCTTTTGTTTGTGAATTTGATGTCCATTTATGTTTAGCATTGGATCTTCAGTCTTATGCCTTATAACCATGTTTCTGACACTTGTCAAAATAAAAATTAAATATTGGTTTGGGGGGTGCATCACTTTCTTTAGCCAACCATTCATGTGCTTTATGTCCATATTTATTGCAATTAAAATAGTAACCATTAAACTTAGGTTTAGGATTGGACTTACCTTTCTTTCTTCAGAAAATGTTTTTTGTATGACCTGGTTTTACACAGTGGTGGAAAATAGGCTTGTTGTGCTTTGTCTTTGCATTCCTCCTTTCTCCATTCTTAGATGATTCTCCCTTTTCAGTAGATGTCTTTGGTTTAGTGTGACCTAATCTAGAAGAATATTTTGACCTTCTTGATGCTTCCATCAGATTCTCAAAATGATTCAAAGCTTCATTAGGATTATTCAACCTTTCATTAAGTTCCTTTTCGAATCTCAAATCATCTTTCAATTGATTGTTCTCAGATCTCAGATTTATCATTTCCATATCTTTCCTACTAATCTCTTGATTTGCAAGTAGAAGTTGATTTTTCATCTCAACCTAATTGATTATCATCATCTACACATCATGTGTCCTTTCATCAAGTCTGATAGTTATCACTCTTTTATCTTCTTCTACCATAGCTTTGTCATCTTCAACTTTCTTCTTTTGTTCCACTACTTCACATAGTCTCATTGTCTGCATTTACTGTTCTCTTTTCAAGTTTCTGACTTCTTCACACAGTCCATTCTTCTTTTCCAGTAGATCTACAATTACTGCATCTCTCAGTAGAATCTCCATTCTGAAATAGATTTGTAGTGTCATCTTCCTGGTAATGCGTATCATTCATTTATTTGGAAAAATCTTTCCTAGCTATCAATGATTTCTTCAATTCTTGTCTCTCTATCTCAAGCTGATGTAATGCTAACTGAATCTCTATCTTCTGATTCTCAATTTCTTTACCCAACTTGTAAACCTCCAATCTCAAGATTTGTACTCACAAGCTGATTAAAATATTTTGTAGGTGAATTTTTCTTTGATACCAATTGTTGGAAGTACAATAATGTGAAAGAAAGATACTGAGAGGGGGGTGAATCAGATCTTAAAACTTAACCACTTAAAATAACTTGTTCTACATTCATACATATATGAATTTAACCTAACATTAGATATCATCAATAACATGAAATGTATAACTCATAACACAAAATTTTGGTAACCGAGAAACCCAAATAGGTAAAAATGGGGTGGGGATGACACCCACAAAATCTTCACTACTGCAGCAATAAAGTGTGCCTGTTAAGGCTACAAGAGTTGTATTGCAACATGCAGCCTACCTGGTTAAAGGTTTGTTTGGTTAAGAACTAAAGATCGTTACAATCTACCTTGTTAAAGGATTTCAAGTTACAATAAAGAAAGCACTCTTCTAAGAGATTGAAAATGGTCTGCTATAACCACTCTGTTAAGAGATTTTACTTGTCACACCTATTAGAATATTCCAAGTAATGATCCTTCATTATGCACTCAGCTGCTGATGACAGATCTACTCTTTCCAATAACTTCTCTGATCTCTCAATCTGATATGTCTTTACTCTTCTTTTCACTACTCTATCATTCTTCTTGATCTAGGCTTCTTCTCAAAATGACTTACTATTTATTTTTCATGAACACACAACCCTTCTCTGTATATCTCTTTCTCACACTCACTTTTTACGTTTAGAAGCAATCTTATTATATCTTTTCAGATCTAGTAGCAAGATCTAGATCAAAAATCAAGATCTATTGTTTATGCCTCCAATGCATTATGATTTCTTGATTGGCTCCATGCCATGCATAGTATAAAACAATTAAATGCAAAATTAACTCAGTAGACAAATATTAAATGCATACAAATGTCAGCCCCTACTCATACAAGTCAGACTAAATTGTTTAGATCAAATTTTGAATTAATCCTGACATGTATGCAAAAAAATTTCTGCTCTGCACTTAACATCTCTGTCGCTTGGCACTTAATATTCTACTCGGCTTAGCATGATGTGACTCAGCAACTTGAAACTTTCTTGGCAATGTTTCTCGACCTTGAATGTTTATCTCAGCCACAGTGATAACCAACTAAAACTACCTATGTAAATGACTAAGTGTGGGTCACTAATCATCAACAAAACTTATGGATTAACAACATCTTGCCATGCTTGTATAGTTAAGTGATAAGGCTCAAAGAAAGTTTGCAAGCTCTTCCACCCTCCCTTTATGATGATGAATTGGTGGGCATCGGTGCTTGTAGGGAAAATTTTCCCTTTTCCTCTCCCTGTAAGTGCTTCCTCCTATAGGCCACCAATTTACCTGATTATTTTTGCAAATCCTAATTTCAAAGGGACCCTATATGGTAAGATGTGGGGTACTCCTCTGAAACCATACACTCTAAACACAGTAGAAACTAGGTATAGAATAACATCCCCCTAGTTATGCACCATTTTGAGCTCCCAATTGTGCTCCATGGGTCTCCAAAACTTTATTAGTGATACAAAGATTCTAGGCTCATCTCCAATAAATAACCTTCTGAGCCAAGCTGCGAAACACCTATCAAATGTGATGAAGCTAGCATCCTTGTTTCCCTATGACATATCAACATTCTATAACTATAGTGGCATATCCTCATCATCTCTGATTCTCTATAGGCTCATCTCTTCTTCAAAATAATCTGCCCCTTTAAACAGGAACATGTGCATGAGTAAAGAATACCAAGTGAAAAGCTTTGTGAGATGAGACTCATGAATACATTTCAAACCTTCATGAATCAAATCAGCCAAATATGGGGCAAAATAAAAAATAATGGGAAGGTGACAATGCAAGATTTGGACCATCATAAACATGAGATGGATTGACTTCTCATTCCCCTCATCTTCCCCAAAGATCTGGCACAAGGCCCTGTAAACTCCTCTGGCCTTGGGAGTGAACAAATCAACCTTAAAAGGTTATTTTGTGTTAGGACCTACTAACACTAGGCCTCCCCTAAGATAGCTCCTCTAAGCTTGGTATATTTCCCTAAACTCATTAAAATCAATTTTATCCATAGGGGTGTCTAGATCATTTAAATTGAACACTTCTCTTATCTCTTCAGCACTTATGCTAATCATGACGTGCCCTTTACTATCTAGCACTACCCTAGCTATTTCATCATACTTCTCCACTATCTGCATGAGTAAATCCACATCCATAAACACCCTGGGTACTACAAATTTACCCACATCAAACTACTAGACATTACTGTTTGGAGCAAAAGAGTTCCTCTAGCCAAAATTTTTTTTGAAAAGGGCCAATCTGTTTATGCCCATATTGGCATCCCGCACCCATCTCCCATAAACATACAATCCCTCTGCAATTCTAACTCGTGGGTCTTTAGGGATTTCTTCCTTCAATTTAGTGTAATCATTAGCTGATCTAGTCAACTGTTGGAGTAAATTGTCACATACATTTGTCTCCTGATAATCCACCCTTCCCTTGAATTCTCTCCTCGGCGGCATTATGTGATGTAGGGTTTTAAATTTTACCATAGATTATATCTCTAATGCCTGTCTATATTTACTACAATAAGCCCTAATATGTTTGCAAAGTTTTTAAGAAATTTAATCACAGAAACAGAAGAATACCCATTCAACAGATGATCTGATAGCTTTGACAACACTTCTCTTTGAAAATGCTCCACTTCAAAAATCGCTGATGATGTACAATAAGTTTGAATGATGAATTAAAATCCAACATTTTATGAATTCAATTTGTTTCTAGGTGACACATGTTCGCCATTACTTCTGTTGAGTTCAAACTTGTTGTTAGATTTTTCCATTTTAAAACATAGTCATTGATCTTACTATGTTTCTTTCTCATCCAATGGTTGTGATAAAGTGTTTCATAATGTTCATCTACCATGACATGTGGCAGCCTCTCACTTTCCCTCAAAGGATAACTAGCTAGCAGTTTCATCTTAAGGCTTTGCGCCCACCATTCGATCTTCCTTAACTTACTTGTAGGACATCTTTCTTTACATTGCAAATGGGCCCCAACATCTAGGACACATCTCACCATGCCATAATGCCTTGAATATTAACCATCAGGCCACTTTACCTTGAGGCTTTACGCCAGTCGTTAGATCTTCAAGATCTATTCTAATTTTACTTCTTTCAATAATCTGCAACTTTAAATCGGGCAGAGACACGTGTCATCATGATGCAATTCCTTGAAGCTTAAAAACTGATCAACTTTCTTTCAAGGCAAAGTACCCACCATTTGATCATCCTTAACTTACCTGGTCTTTAACTAGCCACTTTTTGATTAAGCGCGGTCTATAGCTTGCATAATGGGACACGTGGTGGTATGTCACATTCCTTCATTGATTAACTGCCCTTCATCTTGCATTCAAGGCAATACACCTACCATTAGATCAGATACAAGATGTCATCCTTTAACTAGTGCTTGACTTTTCAACTTTAACCCACTGATTTCCAGGTGTTATTCTGTCACGTTTCCTTGATGGTTATTATCTTTACATATTATCCTTAAGGCTTTACGCCCACCATTAGATTTAATCTAAGATGTTTCCTTTTAATTAAATGTTACGTTCAACTTGGCCCCACAAGGACACATGGTAGCTCCATACAATGCCTTGAACCTTAAAGCGGGATCAACTTTCTTTTAAGGCTTTCCGTGCACTGTTAGATTTAATCTGATCAACTTAAGCTGGCCTGGTTTTGATGTTACGGAAATAGTTCATCTAATGTTTTCTCAACTTTGGTACATCTAAATTAGAGGCCTTTGGAACCCTTCCAAAGTTACGGTGATGGTCTTCTTAACATCTCTGCAATCATATAATGTTATGAAGTCCCACACAAATCCTTTCATAACCTCTGAACTATTGAATCTTGTAGCTGATTAACCTTTCTGAATTTATACAGATCTGCCAAATGCTTCTTGACAACTTCGTAACCGCAAACACTAACGGCCAACAAACCCTCATGAAGGTCCGTAACAACTTGATCATTTGATTCATTACTATCGTAGGTTTGGAAGTTCCTAAAGAAAGTGACAAATATTAATCTGACTGTTGACACATATCACAGTCCATTCCTCGATGCTTTCCACATGGCATGCAAATTTATTATTTTTCATACTCATTACTCATTCCTGAATCACACTTTCCTAATACTAAGCATTTACTTAATTGATAATTCCTTAACTCCTTTAAGCAAAAGCATTTACTTAATATAATAATTCCTAAATTCCTAATAGTAATTTCCTAAAAGAAAATATTAACATAATAATTAATAATATGACATATACATTATTAGTATTACATTCAATTTTTAACAAATTGCAAATATAACTGCAATCTTGAGCTCTTTACAAAATTACACAGGCAAAGAAAATTACAAAATATCTTTGTATTAACTTCCTTCAAAATTTGAAATTTATACATCAATGATCAAGATTCAATGATCATAGTACCAGAGACTTCTAAGTTCTATCAGAAAATTACAAAATATCATTGTATTAACTTGCTTGAAATTTATACATCAAATTCAATGATCATAGTATGAAAGACTTCTATCAAAAAATTACAAGGATTAAGCTTAGAAATAGTTATAAGAGCGACAGTTGGCAGCCCAAATTCTTTAGAATCAATCTTGGTTTTCACCAAAGGTGTATCCATAGCAGGTGAACCGCAAAGATAAGATACCCTGTTTGAATTAACTGACCTCCCTCTATTGGCTCTTCATCTAATACTAGAAGTAGAACTGTCTGAACTACTTCCATCGTGCATATCAATGTTACAAGGCTTGAATCTCTCCAATGTTTTCCCAAACCGCAATTTCTCTTTTTTATGGCCAAGTTATCGCTCTAACCATATCCAATTATTTAGGGAATTTGTTCCACTTGGCATCCGTTATGGCTTGAGATTCAGCAACAAACTTATTCATGTCAATCTCTAGCTTGTACAATTCATTCACAACTTCAGAAAAAGTTGAAATATTAGCATCACCAACAAAAGAAGAAGTCACCTTTCTAGCATCCAATATTTGGTTGAAAGAATCAACCCACTCTTGCTAGTCCTTCAATTGTCCCTCTCTATCCATAATAGGAGGGATATATCCTTCAGACTCGTTAGAAAAAAGACTTAGCTTTGCCTGAATTTTTTTAACTTGCCATTGAAAAATGCATACAAATCCTTTACTAATACCACCATTTCCTTGACATCAATTATTTTGTCAGGTAACTCCATTTTTTCCCATTAGTAAAATTAACCTCTCAAAGAATTGCAAGTGTGGGACCCAAGTGTTAAATAATGGGGTTAGTATAGACAAGGCATTAGAACATTGATATTACACCCCCTACAAAGAAATGAATGTGCTATGAATGATTTGAGACTTCCCTTTTAAAACATTTACTCTGTGCAATAGCACCTTCTTCAATGTCTCCTTTTCAGAAATTCCAGTATCAACAAGCTGATCAACATCCATTATCATGTTCTTTGTTGCAAGTTCTGGAGCTAAGCCCCCCTCATACTCAGTTTGGACCCCAGCATCACAGTCCTCTAAAATTGCCCTAGACTAATTTTTTAGACTATTTATTTCATCTATTAGCTCCTTTAGAGTCGTATCCAAGACAAAATTCTTCTTCATTTCCTCTTCAAACTTTTTCCTAGTTGACACATAATCTTTGAATGTCATTGCTATCCTGTTCTCTAAGACCTCAACCACTACCTTATCCATGGATGATTCATGATGTAAGAGATTTCTTATCTCTGATCCTTTAGTCTCCTACAACCTCCATATTAATTGGCTATCTTGTGCTATGTCTTGGATGTCAACCAATCTGGGCTTATTAGATTCTGGGGCCACACACCACACTGCTAGTGTCTTACTATCCATATTGAATCCAGAACCCCTCTATAGTCCATCATGGCCAAAAGATTCATAAGCTACAACATTATCTTGCCTCTTGATTTGGTCAATTAAGAATGAGGACTCCAAGTCCCATCCAGGGATCAACAACATGCCACTTCTCTTGACAAGATCTCTTGCCTCCTCCATAATTAATGTTTCACTGTTGGGATCATAGGCTTGTAATTTTTCAATCATTTCAATAGTATTTTCCCATGATTCCACTAGTTTAAAAGACAATGTTAATTCCTTCTGCTTAACTCTAAAGAGAAAAATTTTAAACTCGTCAGACTTGATGAATTCATCATCATCTATAAACTTTTTAGCTTGGATGACCCTGTCATCCAATCTAGCTGCAGCCAATTCTAACTCATCTAGGGCCTTTTCTCCCTCTTCTGGTGGTGATGTCAAAAAAATTTGTCTTAAGTCAGAAAAGTATTTCCAATTACCTCGCAGAATTTGTATTTCCTTTTGCCTTTCCTTTTGTGGCATATTCATCAAATTTTGTTTCTTTGATGGTCATTGCTGAGATATGGATGGCTTAGCTTGTTTTATTTCTACCATAAACACACATCAAGTTCAACTTCCTCAGGGTTTATTCTATTCTTCTACTTCTCCTCAGGGATGTCTGGAAATTTAGATATAATATTTTTGGTATTCTCTATACACATGTAAATTCTTGGCATGTATTTGAGATGAAACCATGGAAGGTAGGGTCTCCCTTCTTAAATTCTTCCTCTACCCTTACAACATTGTTCCATTTAAGGGTTTTCTCCTCATAGATATCTTCACTGAGCATATTTCTAATAACATCCTCATCTTCCATAGGCTAATTTTGAGCCAAATTGTGATTCCTCATTTCTCTCAATGCTCCTCTAATGAAGTCTTCAGGGTCATACATCCTTGCTTTAGCATAGGGAAATCTAAATTGTCTCAGGAATTTATGGATTTGGTCCACATCATCTTTACCTATAGAGAAATCCCCTATTTGGAACCTCCTTACCAGAAAGGTTCCCTTATGTATTTTAGGGCCTATGTCTTCTCTATCCATCATAATAAGCTGCTATAGGAATTCTACTATTGCCAATCTTTCTGGGACATATTTTGGTAGTAAGTGTTGAGGTTGAGGGAAAGCATACACTCTTATAACAGAAAAATTCTTTAAAAAAAACATATCACCGCAATTGTGGTTAATTTCATTGTCAATTTTAATTGCTACGGGTCTAAGAAATTTTCTAACTAGTAAAGGAAATCTATTCCTCACAATACCTAACATGTTCATTATTGGATCCACAAAATCACTGTAAAAAGCAATGGAATTAGAGAAATGGTGACTTCTATCCCATAACCTAGTCCAAAGCTAAAGCCAAACAATTCCTCCAGCATTCTTAGTCTCATTGATGAACTCTTGGTTGATGTAGCCAATATTACAATAGAGGATCAGGTGCATCAGCATGGAGTAGTGATTGAACTTGAAACTTTTCAAATCAGTCTTTCCTATTATCAACTCAGTGTGCATTACATTGATTATGTGTCCCACATAATAAAACTCCTTGTTGGTGTACATGTATTGAACATCTATATCCATGACATAAATGTTAGGAGTCACTGTCAAACCTCCATCTATTCCAATAACTTTCATTAGACCATAGATAGTATTCTGGAAATAGGGAAAAAAGGATCAATATCAAATGAATCTGCAACCTTCTTTAGCAACAACCCTGCCTTCTTAATTTGTCTAGGAATATGTTTCCTCATAACCTTTCCCGGCTAGTAACTCTCTTGTCTATGAAACAAGGCCTCCTCTTCTATTAGGTCAATATCCATGGTCATAGCTCCATCAAGGTCGAAATCTTGAATAAAATTTTCTCTATCTAACATGTAGAGTATAGACTTGTCCTACCTGTGGAAAGCTTGTGTCATTGGATTGTATGCTTCAATTAGTTCTTTCATGAGGTCTATATCAAAAAATACCTCAGGTACTATCAAATTTCCCATGTTCCTATCCCATGGGTTTAAAAAAGGAGGGCCTCTCAATATATGTTATAAAAAAACATGAAGAGCTTATATCTAGTGGTGTTTAGGTAGGAAACATCCCTGTAGAACACATAAGGGTCCCTCCATTCATAAGTGTTAGCTGATTGCAAATTTGAGGATCCGGGGAACAGTTTCATCCATTCTTAAACATATATGTTTGGCCTCTTTGTTCTTGAAGGTAAACTATTTGCCAGTTCTACAACAACATCAAGAGATCCTTGTTCTACCATTCTTTATGTATACTAAACTCTAAGCAGTAAGCTCCTTTTCTGCACTTAAATGTTTCAACTCTCTGTTGGTCTTAAAATCTGAAAATTAACGATACTCTATGATGTGTGAACTGTATTTAATAACTAATAAGTAACTCACAATTTCACAACTAGCCACCAGGACACCTAATCTATTAAAAATTAAATTCTCATCAAGCGCACAAACATGAAATTAGTAATTATCTTTTTTAGAGAAGTGTCACTGTCAAATATCACTTCCAACATAGATATGGGGGTGATTTGAGAGCTAATAATTGGTGTGTTTCCAAAGTTACACTAATGGTACATCTAACTATTAACCCTAGGTCACAAATGACCAAGAAACCCTAACAAAGCTCTATAAACATTCCATTCTTTGGCACTTTCTACGTGGCATGCAACTCTCACTTTTCAACACCTTATGAAGTTACACACGAAGTTAGTTGGGACTTTGAAACCCCTAAGCATCATAAAAATTAAACCATTTAGAAGTTAAAAAACATCCAGCCATAACTTCGTAACCCATCACCATCATAAAAACATAACATTTGAGAAGTTACGAAACAACCAGGCTTAACTTCGGACCCCATCACCATCATGATTTAGTACACATGCATGAAATTAGTAATTACCTTTTTTCATAAAAGTGTCACTGTCAACTCAGAACTGTCACTTCCAGCATAGATTTGGCCAAAGTTACGCTAAATACACATGTAACCCTAGGTTCTCATTCCAACTTACTCTCACTTTTCAACAACTTGCCAAGTTACACATGAAGTTAGTCCAGATTTTGTAACCCTTAACCATCATAAAAATTTAACCGTTTAGAAGTTATGAAATAGCCAGGCATAACTTTAGAGCCCATCACCATCAAAAATAACTTAACCGATGAGAATTTATGAAATAGCTAGATGTAACTTTGGAACCCATCACCATCAAAAATAACTTAACTATTCAGAAGTTATGAATCAGGCAGTTGTAACTTTGGAACCCATCACCATCATAATAAATTAACCATTGAGAAGTTACGAAACAACCAGATGTAACTTCGGAACCCATCACCATCGTAATAAATTAATAGTTGAGAAGTTATGAAATAGCCAAGCATAACTTCAGAGCTTGGAGTGGGTCCAAATTTCAATGTGCCATGTGGCATTTAGATTTTAGAAGCATTAGACTTCTCATTCAGTCAGTGTACTGAATCATGGATTCATGATTTAGCATTCTGAATCAGTTAATACATATAGGTATTTATAATTTTATACAGAATTATAGTTCACACTTACACTCACACTCACAATTACTTCAAATTTCAGTTTACACATTTTTCAATTTATAAAACTATTGTTCAATTTCATGAATCATGATTCACGTAAAACTAAAATTAGTAACATGTAACACTATTTGAAAAAGAGTCTTCTAGTTCTAGTTCTCATATGTATACACTTACAGTATTACTATTAAATTCAAAATTTGGTATTACAAATTTAGGTATACATAATACTGGTAATTGAATCACTGATTGAGATTCACTGAGTAGTGAGTGACTGAAGTTCTGAATGGTTGTGGTTTCTCCAGAAGGAGAAGCGAGAAGCTTCCAACCATTTCCAAAAGTTAAAACGAAAATGAAAAGTACATTCAAATTTCGTATTTACAAATTACAACTACAAGTTTACAAGTAACAAAAATTTTCCTAAGATCCATTGAAGTTTTGAAATTTTACAGGAAATTATAAAAGCCTACTATGATAGTCTGACAGTTGACTCCTACATATCCTAATACTAATAGACTAATAGTAATTTGTTAATATGTTATAGTATAAAGTATAAACTATAATATAATAATACTATCCACAAATAAAAAACTATCAGTCGATACGTAGACTAGAAAATAACCGTATCATCTCCTCCTGGAACCCCTCCTAGTCAAAGCCATGATTGTCAAAAATGGCGTGCATCTCCACCTTGTCATGTTCTACTTTGAATTTGAACATGTCACTTTGGTATCCAGCGTAACTGGTAGCATGATCCCATGCTGCAGACATAAGACGACTGAGGACATCCTGTTGAATATCCTGCTCCATATCCAAATTTGGTTGGATAATAGGTTCTGGGTTATCATTTGATGATCCCTCAGCTACTGGAAGACCCATTCTAAATTTTTGTCTTCCAAGATTCGAAATTTAGAAATTTAGAAAGCGCACTGTGTATTGCAATTTTACTACCGAGGAGTATATAAAGAAAATAATCACCAAATTGCCAGGAAAAATAAATTTGGAAGAAATGTTTCATGTAAGGTGGCTTGCCACGGAAAAGGAAATTAATGAATATCAATAAACAAAAATTGCAGACATTTGTATCCGCCTTTGTACCCTGCGTAACTTGGCTTTGAAGTCGAAAAGACAAATAATGAATGTTGATGAATCACAACTCATTTCCCGTAAAATTATCCTTTTTAATGTCTAATCAAAATCTTGGCCTAGATTATGTAACTACTCAAGTTACACAGACTACTAGCATGTGCTCGGAACCACATATCCTAGCTGCGATTATAAATTTTGAATTGACAACTTGGCAGCCGCATTAAATTGTGAAGGAATGTTTCCTATAAAGTGACTTGACATCGAAAAGAAAAATAATGAATGTTTACGAATCACAGCTCATATCTCCTACAAAATATCTTTTTTAATGTCTAATCGAAATCTTGGCATCAATAAGTCTCATTAATAATTAATTGCAATTTGTAATTTGAAGTTCAATATTTAAATGCTAAACCTTTAACTCTTTAATATGTGGTCACCTTCATGTTAGTTGAACCCACGTCACCACAGGGACACGCATCACCACAAGGACACATGTCATTCAGACTTAATGACTTTCTCGATAGATTTCAATCCTCTTGAGACTAAGTCATTAAGTGGGTCATCCGATCAAATAGAATCTGCTTGCCTTTTACCTTCAACAGGGTCGTTGCGTATCTTCGTAACCTTTAGCCATCGACCCTCATTTTAGCCTGTCAAAGCTACGCAAGCTATCCTCACAAAATGGTCATCACTATCAGTAAATGACACGTAGCACCCAACTTGACATGTAGTCCCATCACTATGTTGTGAATATTCGCCAATATATTTTTTATACTATAAATGTTGTTTTTTATTCGCCAATATATATTTTTTATAATATAAATATTATTTTTGATTCGCCCATATCGATTATTTATACTAGAAATACTATTTTTTATTCGCCAATATATATTTTTTATACTACAAATACTATTTTTTATTTGCCAATATATATTTTTTATAATATGCATACTATTTTTTATTTGCCCATATATATTTTTTATACTATAAATACTTATTTTATTCGCCAATATATATTTTCTATACTATACATACTTTTTTTTTATTCATCATTATATTTTTTTATACTATAAATACTATTTTTTATTTGCCAACTGAGATTATTTTTATTCTTGGCAAAAAAAAAAATTTGCCAATAAAACTAAAAATTTGCTATGTAGGTTTCTAAATTTTGCCAATTTTTTACACCTTTTTTTAAAGGGGGGTTTCTTAAAGATTACTCTGATGTATATTTATATTTATATGTATATGTATATGTGTGTGTGTGTGTACACACACACACACACACACACACACACACACACACACACACACATGTTTGTTTGTATGTATGTATGTATGTATGTACA
Organism: Thuja plicata; assembly: GCA_018584345.1. Lineage (NCBI taxonomy): Eukaryota > Viridiplantae > Streptophyta > Pinopsida > Cupressales > Cupressaceae > Thuja > Thuja plicata. The sequence goes on along the minus strand of MU227823.1, from coordinate 2,460,302 downwards.
AATTGTAGAGAGGGAAAAAGCTCACAAATTTACAGACCGCTTAATGTATCAAAGGGATTAACCTTCCCCTGTGCCACCTCTTTTCAGTTAGTATACAGAGCTATGGAGATAAAACATGGTTTTTTGTAGAGAGACATTTCATTTATCTAGAGTCTTCAAATGCAAATGAATATATATGTATATGTATATACATATGTAGATGTATATATATGTATATACATATACATATATATATACATATATATGAATATATATATATATGTGTATATATATATGTGTGTGTATATATATATATATATATATATGTATATATATATATATATACATGTATATATATATATAT
>MU227823.1:2444414-2459257 GCA_018584345.1 Thuja plicata | reverse complement strand
ATATATATATATATATATATATATATATATATATATATATATATATATATATATATATAACTCATAATCATTGGAAAACTTTCTCAGAGTACTATCATCCTGTATTTGGGTTTTTCAAATGAATTTATTTGATCCCACAAAAAGTTAATGTCAAAGCATTTTTTTGTCAGCATTTTGGTGGGTTCAAAGGAGACTCGATTATAGGTGTAAGTGAGAAGTAGAGGGATTATACCAAAGAGATTTTGATCCAAGAGGCTTTTATCTAGCCATTTTGAATTTACTCCTTCAAATGGGATCTCTCAAGGCTTAAATCATCATATTTTCTTAAAAATGTGCAATTTCAGCAAAAATTAGGATGTTCAAAAAAGTGGGACACACTATTGTGGGACCACCCACACACACACACACACACATGTTTGTATGTATGTATGTATGTATATACAAATTGTAGAGAGGGAAAAAGCTCACAAATTTAGAGACCGCTTAATGTATCAAACAGATTAACCTTCCCCTGTGCCACCTCTTTTCAGTTAGTATACAAAGCTATGGAGATAAAACATGGTTTTTGTAGAGAGACATTTCATTTACCTAGAGTCTTCAAATGCAAGTGAATTTGATCAAATAAGCACTAAATGTAGACAAATAGTAATAATTAAAGTATACTAATCAATAAACATAGTAAGATTCAATAAAATTAATTAGACAACTATAGAAAGAATACCCTTAACCTCTTTTAGTCACTTCCTTAGACATCAACATGCATTGTAGATGGGAGTATGGATGTGGGGCGCTAGCGTGCGCACATCCCATACATGCAGAGTATAAAGATAGTTAATAGAAAATAAATAAACTGCTAAATTATTAGTTAATGCACTTGAAGAAAATAGGAAATAGAATACCAAAATAACAAAGAGTATTTTGAAATTACTAACATGAATATAAACAAAATGGGAAGGAGGAGAGGACACAAGATTTGATGTTCGATGGAGTTTTTGTGTTGAAATTGTTCCTTTGTAAAACCTGAACATACAAAAACAAAGAAAAATGTTGGAATGTTTATTTGGATACCTTCTTTAGTTAGATCCCTTCTTTAGCATTTCCACACCAAATTTAACCTAATAGGCACAGTAAAGAAGTGATAAGTATCTATATGAAATAGAAAATAAATAACAATGAAAATAGAGATATGTATAGAAAATGATATTATGTCAAAGACACAATGGGTAAGATAAGAATAATATTATTGAATAAATGAAAAACCAATTATGATGATGCAAATAATGTAATGTTGGTGTGATTGAATAAATAAAGAGTGTATTTTTATAGAGATAAAATAAAAACTATTAGTATCAAGTGAATATATAGTCAAGAAACATGAATTGTCTAGCAGGAAGTTCTCATCAAGAAATCATGAAGGGAAAATGATGGTGAAATAAGGTAATATATTACATGCAAGTCAAATCTTGCTTAGGTGGATGGTGGATTTAGGCATTACAAATAGGGTTGACAATTCGCAATGTCTTGATTCATGAATGCTAGCACGCAACGTGGAAATATTTGCAACATTCACATGTCTTGAGTCATGTAGGCCTAGTGGAAAGGTTTATAAAGTGGCTAATGACATGGTATTGATATCAGATGCCAATAGATGATGTAGACTAGAGTGTTAGGATAATTTGAGGTTGATATGACAACTTACACAAGGGTGAAAATTTAGGCCATTCCATATTCCCCCACTTTAATGAGCATATCATATCATAGGAAGATGCAAAGATAAAGTAATAGAGACTTACTTGACTTAACTGTGGGGATTCCATTATGTGGGGTTGCCGCTAGCTAAGAAACACTCATTTTTTGTTGAGTTGCATCCAACATACAAGCTGTGGAAAAAGTGTGATAGATGATAAAGTTAACCTATGAGACACAAGACCATCAATGGTATGTTGATATGGGTGGAAATTTTTTTAATCTAGATATCCATATGAGAGGGAAATTTTATAGTGCTTCACCATGCTTAGTGAATAATAGATAAACATGTGATATGGAGGCGTTGATAGTGTGCTAACATGCATAGAAAATTTTTGATAGGCATATGATAAGGGAGGCTTAGATATATACACCAACACCTATAGAAAATGATAGATAGGTGTGTAATAGGGTGGCTTAAGATCATGGGTAAAACACATAGTGTTAAGTTAGATATTAATATAATTGGAAAATATAGAGACATTGATATTTTCGATTGGCCCCAACAATGGAATAATTTAAGACATGGTAATGCAAGAAAATCAGAATAGATGATGTGTAATTGAGTCTTAGGCTAATGTGATAGTGATATGGTGATTTACACAAGGGTAAAAATTTATGCCATTACATTTTCTCCCGACTTTAGCAAGCATATCATATGATAGGAAAATGAAAATTTTGAATTAAGAGAGACTTACCTCAATAACCTATGGGGTTTCCCCTAGGTAGGAAACACAAAGTTTTTTGTTGAGATGCATAAAAACCATAAGCTATATAAAAGTGTGATAGTTGATGAAGATGATGTGTTAGACAATAGCCCATGGATGGTACATTGATATGGTGAAAAGATTTATTATCTTAGATAGCCATATGATAGGTAAATTTTAATAATGCTTGAACATGCATAGTGCGTACACTAGATAATCATGTGAGAGGGAGGCTTTGAGAATGTTCCAACATGCATAGAAAATGATATATAGGTATGTGATAGCCTGGCTTAGACACATACACCAACTTGTCTAGAAAATACTAGATAGGTGTGTGATAGTCATAATGTTAAGCTAGATATTCATATGATAGGTATAAGATAAGTATATGATAGGTTACTACCAATACATTGAGATAGTGGATTATCCCCCACAAAGGAAGAAACTAAGATAAAATTATGAAATTGTTCTTAGGAAATCCTATGATGTAGAGACATCATAATTGTTAGGTAAAAAGTTGAATCAAACACAAAGACATAGATAATACAACCAACCCTTGGAATGGAATATGATACTTAGAGGGGATCGTAAGACATTAAAATGAGAGAGAAGATGCTATGGCATGTTAACATACAAGATGTTTCCGTATAATGTCACTTCCTGGTAGGTGACACATGATTCCAAAACATCTACCTAGACAATGTGGGATCTAGTGGATTGGTGTCAGAGCTCAAAAGAGAATGGATGCATTCTCTAAGGGGATATTTCATCACTTATACCCATGGATTATATCTAAAGAGAGGCACATGTAGAAAAAGAAAAAATAAATTCATGTCAACATGGAATGAGTGTCTAAATGCCCCCAACACTTTGCATCATCCCAAAATGTAAAAAATCAAAGACACAACAAATAGAATAAAAAGATAACAAATAAATTAAGGTTAACAATGAAAAACCTCAAATTTTAACAAACCAATTCATTACAAGAGTCCTCAAAGAGGGAATAACATTGAAATAAAAGCACTAGGGAACATAAGAAAAAATACTCTAATCTACATATGTAGATATAGGTACTGTCTGAACACAGACCATCCATCACAAAGTCATTGTATACCAATATTGATCATATCGGGAGGGAGGTCATGCTTGCCATGGTACAAATTTCATGACAACCCTAAAGACCATGCTATAAATAAGAGACAAGGATTAAGCCACCTCAACATTATCATGCAATAGCTCAATTGTGGCAAGTGAGAGGGATCATGTGAAGATCATTATCAGTACCTATGAAGTGATCTAATGAAGTAAAAGATGCAAGCCTAAATAATTTTAAGAGACTCATGAAGAGGCATAGATGAAGAATTTTCCTCACTAATCTTAGTATAAGGAGAAGAAAAAAACTTAAAAGAAGCTGGATCTTTCTCGGCTATAAGAATAGACACTAAAAGAGGATTTTTTGGAGAAAATTTATGATGTTTGGATAGTAAAATAGAGCTATTATTGAACCTCCTCTTGAAGGAAAGATAATATTTTGTCTTATTAACAATAGCATCCATCACAACTTCAAAAAGGCTAGCGTGGTTGTCCTGAGATGGGGCTAACTTAGTCTGGGGAGATATGATTACACTAGAAAATACTTGGGAGGGCACTATGTTTACTGAATCAGGAAATGGAAGAACATTTGGCAAGGTGGTGATTAGTGGTGGCTCCTACAAAGGAGTGGTGAAATCTCTAACTTGTTTATCCTAGGGCTTGATGGTTGTTCATAGTGTAGGGGACGTTTGAAAATGGTGGTAGTAGGCAAATAAGTTGATAAAGATGCAACTAGAGAAATGAAAAATATGGATGTAGAGGTGAAGCTAGCAATATTCATAGGTTTAGAAGATGTTATTTTTACCCTTATAGTGGAATTATGAACCACAACCCTTTGTGAGTAATGATGTCGATGCTCATACACAAGCTAGTTCTGAAATAGATATGGGCTAGTTTTGGAAGTGTGCAAGGGTACACCACAATTTTTTAAAATGGGGAAGGTATTTAATGTTTTCATCAGAATAGGGGAAGGTCCTTTTGATGATATATAAGGTGGAGCTGATGGAGGAATTGTTGAATTAGCCAAAGGTGACCTTCCTCTTTTCTCCTTGTGGGTGGTTGGAGGAAAAGAATGACCCCTTGAAGGATAAGGAGTAAGTACTTGAGGAGACTGTAAATCTTGTGAGACCTCTTACCCTAACCATTAAAATTAGGGTGAAGTATGTATAGGATGATGGGGATGGGAGGATGCAGACGTGCCTCGTACTTTGACTACAATGGTTTCTTTCCTCTATCCAAATTAGTTGTAGATTCCAGAACCACTTCCAGAGGTTATATAGTTCATGGCAGTCAAGAAGGTCTCCCATGAGGCATTGACTTGCCTATATCCCCCAACAATAGATAAATATAAGGTGAATCATATTGAGTGTCATGGGCATGTTGAACAAGACAATGTGGTATATATGTTAATCTCATTTCCTTGGCCTTATATGCCTCATATGTAAGAAATATGAAATCTTATGAAGGACACAAGGGCACTATTGGGGTAGGCTATAAATGATCAACAGTGAAGCCCTCATGGGACACCAAGGGATGCTATCCAATATCTTGGATAGTGTAGAAGATCCCCTTGTGAGGACAATTAATGATAGGGAGGTTCTTACCCTAGATTCAAATTGACTCTCTCTAAGTTAACTTTCCAGAACTTCTTAGGGTTATTATTCTCAATCCTAACCTAGGATAACACTCTTGGTTTCTTAAAGAAATGTAATTGTTTTTTCTCTACTTTTCCTGGTTGGTCTTTTTTTGCTGTCCCTGCTTAATCCTGTTTTAACTATGGGACTTTCTTATGTTCGATATGTTGTGTTGCTGTCCCTTTCTGTTTTGTTGCCTAGGCAAAGTTGTTTATGCTTTTCAACTGTGTATCTTTTATCCTAGGTTGCAGGTCCTTGTAAAACCTGCTGTACACTCTAGTTTTTTGTAAAGGTTTTGGGTCCTTGTAAAACCTGTTTTTATTAATCAGAACACTCTTGGTTTCTTCTCCTAATCCCAAGAACCTCTCTATTAATGGTGGTACAAGTCTTTCTTGAACTTACTATCTTATGTTCCGCAACTTCACAAAATACTCATTAGCCAAATTGAAAGATTTTATTGGCCCTAAATCATACTATTTCCATCCATCTTGAAGTTCTATTATCACCTCTATTCATACTCTTTCAATCGAGTTCAAGGATCACTTGTTCTAAGGGATAGTAGCCCTATTAGCCCTTATTAGGTCCCTAAAACCAAATAACTCCAAAATTTCCCAAAGAAACCCCCAAACTGATCACTGATCCAGAAACCCTTTTGGGTACTCTTAGATATTTGTAGGGTTTGGAGTCATGAAATTGTTTGTACTGTGCTTTTTCTGGATTGTGTCTTTGTCCTTAAAAATAGGGCTAATTGCATAAATTTCAAGTATTAGTTACAGAGATTAATTCATCAACTCATGCCACTAGTCCTATGGATTTCTTAAAACCATAACACCTCTCTCCAATCATTAGATTCTCCAATCAAATCCAACCCTACATTTAAATGTCGACTATTGTCTTCTTGATCCTAGCTAGGTACTCATTGTCTCGCCTAGGGAAAGCTCCCAAAATTAGAAAATTAAATCTCCTGCAACTATATAAGAGGTAGAATAATATATAGGGGCTCTAATTTCCATCTTTCATAGGCCATTAAGATCCAATGGAGTCATTTCACCATAGAGCCATATTTACATGTATAACGCTTACACTCGAAAAGAATAGTCCAGGAAGGATTAATTTTATTCAAACTGACAAAAAAATTCAAGATCTTAAAATAAATGGTTACAAAGAAAGGAAAAAATAATATGACTCTACACATTAAAACTATTTATTCAATCCATGTTTCAATGATCTCTTAGTTAATCTTGCAAAAACCGTATAAAAACAATAAACTGTCACCAACTCCTTCTTAGGACAATAAACCAAAACTTGTCCAACCTTTGTAAATTTCTTGGGAAGCCCTTATATATTTCCCCTTAGCTCATAAAAAATAATTATTCTAAACCATAACTTCAATTATGATATTTTGTAAATTCTTGTCCAAATGTTGTCAAGAAACATTTGAAAATTTTAAAAGCTGCTCAAGCATTTTTTTAACAATTTTACATCATTTTCAACTTATTTACTCTGACCCAATGAATGGGTTCCACCAATATACCAAACTCTCCTTAGACCTAATTACACTTCAAATAGTTCCACCTAAGCACTCTAGGTTTCATTCCCATATTTTGACATGTTTTGGGTTCCCAAACCCATATAGGGCCTTTTGGACCAAAATTGACCACAAAAAAAACACAAAGATACAAAAAACACAACATTGACATAAAACAACCTTATTCAGATCCAAGACCATAATAAAGCCTTCTACAACAAAACTTTAGGGTTATGCCCATCCTAACCCCTAGGTGCTCCTACACCATGCTCTCTCCAAAGAAATAAAGTGAAGTTATATCTCGAGGTCCAGTAATGAAGTATCTATGCCAATCTTCTTGCAGTAAGCTTTTACAATCCATGTAGCTTCTTCTTCAAGTAGGTTCTACAATTTTATAATATGCTCTATATACTATCCACGTATGGTCCTTTTCTTAACTCTGGTATCCATTATCTTCTCTGCTTGTGGCTTGGTTTTGGGTGTAAAGGGTACATCAACCATAAACTTCTCAACATTAGAAGTATTCTCAATCTCCTCATGTATAGGAAATTTATATTTGACTAGGTCTTGTACATTGAAAATTAGTGATATTGCTAATTTTTTGGGTAGATCCAATTTGTTAGAATTCACTCCATAATTGGATAGTACTTTACAAGGCCCTAACCTAGTCATTTGTAACTTACCATATATACCTTTCTTCAACTTAATTTTTTTCAAATGCAACATCACTACGTCTCCCACTTGAAACTTCAATGCCTTCTTCGCTCATCTACTTTGGCTTTAAACCTTTGTTTTTATTTTGTTAGGGTCTTCTTTACTTGATCATGTACCTCTTTTATTAATTTTATGAAATCCTCTGCATGTCCACTTCTTCCCTTTATGCTTTCTAATTCTTTGAGTTCACAAACACCCCTGAGATGAATACCATATTCCACTACAAAAGGACTCTTTCAAGTAGTTCTATTTACACTATCATTGTAAGAAAAATCTACCTATGGTAGCACTTGATCCCAAACTTTTCCATATTCCTTTGTAAAGAACCTCAATAGGTTACCAAAGACTTTGTTAATTACCTCTATTTGGCCATCTGTCTGGGGATGATAAGTTGATCCAAATGAAAAATTAGTTCCCAACCTCTGCCACATTGTTTTCAAAAAATCCCATAAACATAACATCTTTGTTTGAGACAATACTAAGGGGAAATCCATCGATTTTAACAACCTCTCTTACTAAATATGTCAAAAAATAAAAATATACTATCAAATCTAGTACTTGTCCTTCGTAAACTAAAAATGAATTCCATGTTGATGCATTCTTTTGACCTTTTTCGAATGCATAATGGTTGATAAAGACAAGAATTTGAAGTAATCCCTTTGGATTTCTAACAAATGATACATTGTTTCACATGTGTCCTAATATATTTATGCATACGAGGCCAGTAATAAAAGCTTTGGACTAACTCAAGTGTCTTATTTAGACCAAAATGTCCGCTAATAATATCATTATGCTTCTCTTGTATGAGATTTTCCCTCATAGATCCCTTAGGTACGCATTATGGTCGTCCTCTAAACAACAACAAATTCTATATTCTATAGGCTGAAAAATGACTATGGAAATGATTATTGATTTCTATGCATACCTTATATGCATCTGAGAAGTCCTCATCCTCTTTGTAAAGATCTTTGAAAATTTCCACTCATATGCTTTGCAATTGCACTTATTGAATAGTGTGATGTCTCCTACTCAAAGAATCAACTACCTTGGTAATCTGACCCTTCTTATGCTTTATAGTAAATGTGTAGGATTATAAGAACTCCACCCACTTAATATGCCTATTTCTTACCTTGTCTTGAGAATTGATAAAGGTCAAAGCTTGGTTTTCAGTAAACACCATAAACTCTTTGGGTTGGAGATAATGTTTCCAATTACTAAGGGTATGGACTAGGGCATAGAGTTTTGGGTCATATGAGGAATACCTCTTCTTGGCCTCATTCAATTTTTCACTAAAGAAAGCTACTGGTCTTCCCTCTTGACTCAAAACATCTCCTACTTCTATACTGCTTGCATCAAACTCTAGGGTGAATAGTATATCAAAACTCAGGAGTACAAGGATAGGTTGGGTGGCTAATTTTTTCTTCAACAATTCAAACCCCTTATTTGATTCCTCAGTTCACCTAAACTTTTTTTTCAACCAACCCTTAATAGTATTGAAGACTGGGGCAAAGATTGCACTAAAGCCCCTAATAAATTTCCTATAGAGTTGGGCAAACCCATGGAAACGTCTTACCCTTGTACTAGATGTGGGAGTAGGCCAATTGAGTATAACCTCCATTTTTTTAGGATCCATCTTCAAAGATCCTTGTGAAACCACATATCCAAGATGGACCAACTCTTGCTTCAATAGTTTTTATTTCTCCAAATTGATAGCCAACATCTCCTCTTGCAATCTCCTCAACACAATCCCCAAACGTTCAAGGTGTTCTTTGGTTTTACTGAATATGAGTATGTCATCAAGATAGACTACTACTAACCTTACTATGTAGTCTTGTAACACTTCATTCATCAATCTCGTGAATGTACTAGGGGCTAATACCAAATGGCATGAGAAGCCATTAATATAGACCTTCTGTAGTTTTGAAGGTTGTCTTCCTCCGATAACCCTCCTTAATTCAAATGTGGTGGTAACCACTCTTGAGATCCAACTTGGTAAAATATTGAGCTCCTCCAAGATAGTCCATTAAGTCCACAATCCTATGGATTAGAAACCTATATCTAATTTCTATTCTATTGATTTCTCTACAGTTAGTACATAATTTCTACTTACCTTTGTTTTCTATGCTAACACCAATGGAACTACACAAGGGCTTATGCTCTTCTTCACTAGACCTTGATCAAGTAACTCTTGTACTTGTCTTTCTATCTCCTTATTATGTTCAAGGCTCATTTTATATTTTGCTTTATTGGGAAAAGATGCCCCTTGGATGAAGTCATTTGATGACTCAGTATTCTTTGAGGTGGTATGACTGTAGGTGATCCATCACTAAAAATATTTTTGAACTACTCCAAAAGTTATTGTACCTCCTTGGGTAGTGTTGGTTGTTTAACTTGTTTTTATTCCTTAGGCTTCATCATAACATAAAACAATTCCTCTTCTTCTTACTTGAGGTCTTGTAGGAATTATTTTCCACCAACTACCAGTACATTAGGACTACTAGTCTTCACCCCTTCTTCCTCCACCAAAGACTGGATCTTGTATGTTACTCCATCCTTTTGAAATGAGTAGGAGTTATTATCCCCATTGTGCATTGATTTCCTATCAAATTACCATGGTCTTCCCAACAAGATATGGCAGGCATCCATAGGCAACACATCACAAATAATCTTATCAACATAGCCTCCTATTGCAAATTAAACCCATGCTTGTTCATTGACTAGGACATGATGTTCGTTATTAAAACATGCCACTCTATAGGGATGATCATGAAATATCCTATTCGATCCCAACTTGTCCACTACTTCCTCTAAGATGATGTTTTCCCTTGACCTTGAGTCTATTAACACCTTGCATACCTAACCAATGATCTTATATTTCACCTTGAAATGTGTCCTCCTTTGCCTATGCTCTCCCTTGACTGATTCTTTGATTAAGACTCTCTTATCATTAGATTATCCCCTCTCTCAATCCAGATTGATCTCAGGATACTTGACACTACTTGTGTCTTCTTGCACATAGTTTACTCTTCTTTCTATCTGAGAAGAAGTTTCTTTGTTAGGGCACCTATAAGAAGGGTAACCAAACTGATGACAATTGTAGCACTTCATATTTCAAAAAATAGGAACCTCTTATAGAACCTCCAAATCTTCCTCTACCACTATTGTTACGACCCCTTTCTCTTCCATAATTACCTCTTCCACTAGATTCACTTTATTTATCGATCAATCTTGACTCCACTTGTTTTTTTGGCTCATTACCTCTACCACCATAGTTCCCTATGTGGCCTCTTGTATCTCTACATCTTCCTCTACCTATACTAGTGGCTTCATGATTCTTTTTATTCTTTTCTTCTACCTTAAGAGCCAATTGATAACATTTCAGCACTTTGGTAGGTGTAAACAAACTTATCTCCTCTTGTATACTCCATCTTAGCCCATTTAGATAATGTGTAACTTTAATGCTCTCATATTTTTTCACTTTGGACCTTAGACACAATTTGTACAAATCCTCAGTATAGGCCCTCACCTCTAATTCTCTTTGTTTTAGGTTCTATCCTTTCTTGTGGAGTTGTATCTCATAAACATTAGGAATATAGGTGTCCCTAATCTTGGCAACCATACCATTCCAAGTAGAAATAAGATTCTTTCCTTTTTTTTGTCTCTGATCTTGCACAAACTTCCACCATGTTAGTGAAGTTCCTCTCATTCTAGTCTTAGCCACCTTCACTTTCTGTGCTTCTTTCTCATTCTCATAATAAAAATGGTTTTCTAACCTTTCTATCAAATAAATGACTACTTTTGGCTCCATCTTGAAACTAAATAAAGCTACACCCTCTAGGTATTGTCCACATATACCTTTCAAAGCTCTAAGGAATGGTTATTCTTGCAAAACAAGATTAGGCTCTGGCACTTCATCTTCTACTGCAACTAACTTCCCTTTACCTTATGTCTCTTTCACTTTTTCACTAACCTCTTCAGTCTTAGCTTCAACTTCACCAAGATTACTATCCATCTCTGCTAATATTTCTCTTAGGAGTCTTTTCTCTTATTCTTGGTCATCTACCTTCTTTTCCAACTCTGTGTTGGTCACTATTCCTGAGTCACCCACTAATTCAGAATCAGACATACACTTCCATAGCCAAAATGTTTTAGGTGTTGATACCAATATTTTAAGGGGGTTCATATCCTTGATTCATATTGAATCTCTCTAAGGTAACTTTCTAGACCTTCTAAGGGTTTTCTTCTCAACTCTAACCTATGAGAACACTCTTGGTTTCTTTCTTGTAATCTCAAGGACCGCTCTATCAATGGTGGTACAACTCATTCTTGAACTTACTAGGTTAAGTTCCCCAACTTACACAAAACACTAATTATCCAACTTGTAGGATTGTATTGACCCTAAATCATACTAGTTCCATCCATCTTTAATTTTTATTGTTTCCTATATTCATGCTTTTTTCCATCAAGTTCAAGTATCACTAGTTCTAAGGGCTAGTAACCCTAGTAGACCTAATTAGGTTCCTAAAACCTAATAAATCTAAAATTTGACAAATAAAATCTTAAAATGATCATTGATTTAGACACCCTTTTGGGAACTTGTAGATATTTTTAGGGTTCAGGGTCATGACACTGTCCGTAGTGTACTTTTTGTGGATTGGGTATTTGTCCTTAAAAATAGGGATAATTGCATAAATTTCACTAATTGGTTACTAAGATGAATTCATCAGCCTATGCCACTGGTCCTAGAGCTTAATTAACACCCTAACACTACTCTATAATCATTATATCCTCCAATCCAATCCAACCATGCATTCAAATATTTATTGTTATCTTCTTGCTCCTAGCCGAGTACACGCTATTTCACCTAGGGAAAGCTCTAAAAATTAGAAATTTGAAATCACCTAAAACTATATGAGAGGGAAGAATAATATACAAGGCTCTAATTTCCATCCTCTATGGTCCATTAATATTGACAAGAGGAATTTCACTATAGAGCAGTATACACATGTACAACCCTTACACTGGCAGAGAATAGTCTAGGAAGGCTTGATTTTATTCAAATACACAAAACTATACAAGAGCTTAAAAGAGCTGGTTACAGAATAAGGAAACAAGAAAATGCAAATACTCTACACATTAAAACTAGTGATTCAATCCATGTTCAATTATTTCTCACTATATCTTGCAAAACCAATCTAAAAACAATAAATTGTCAGCAACTCCATAGGATAATAAACCAAAAAATTTCCAACCTTCGCACATTGCTTGGGAAGCCCTTATATATTTCCCTTGATCTCATAAAAAATCATTATGCTGACCCATAACTTTCATTAGGAAATTTTGTAAATTCTTGTCTAAATGTTGTCAAGCAACATTTGAAAATTGCAAAAGTTGCTCAAACAACTTTTTACAATTTTACATCTTTTTCAACTTCTTTACTTTGACCCAATGAATGGGTTCCACAAATCTTCCAACCTCACCCTAGACCTAATGACACTTAAAATAGTTCTACGTAAGAACTCTAGGTTTCATTCTCAGATTTTGATACTTTTGGGCTTCCCAAACCCACATAGGGTCTTTTGGACTAAAATTGACCACAACAAAAACACAAAGCTACAAAACAATACACCATTAACAAAAAACAACCTTATTTATATCCAAGACCATAATAAGGTCTTCCAAAAATAATCTTTAGTTTTATATCAATCCTAACCCCTAGGTGCTCCTGCACCACTTTAGGAGCTTGTGAATAAGTGATGAGAGAACTCATAAAGAAGTCATCTAAGAGATACCCAATTTGACAACATATTGCAATGGAATGTAACTTCCTGACAAGTGATGCATGATTCTACAACATCTACATAGAGACTTGAGGGATATAATATATTGGCATTAGAGTCTAGAAGATGAAGGATACATACTCTCAAGGGATATCTTTTAACTTCCAATCATCAATTAAATCTAAAGAAAGAGACATGAAGAAAAAAGGAACAATAAATTTAAGTCAACATGCAATGAGTGCCTAAATTCACCCAACACATTGAATCATACCCAAATGTTTAAAATCAAAGACGCAAAAAATAGAAGAAAAGGATAATAAATCAATTATCAAATGCTCTTTTCTACATATTATTTTTTAAATGTTCTTCACCAATCAGTGATCCTTCAAATAAATTTTATACATTAATAAATGACCCTTGAAATGTTCTAAATATTTTGCACAGCACTAATTAAAGGCATTATATTTTTCCATTACTATGCTTAGAGAAAAATATGATCTACACCATTGGTTTACTCTACACCGATAGATAGGGCACAACACTATCCAATGCCAAGGTTACCTGACAAACACTGTTAAGTGTTATCTAATGACAAAAAGGTAAAAGATACCCAACTAGTAACAATAGTGCTACCTGATAGAACAGAAAAGAGAGGAACCCAAAAGATACAGGGAACCCGATGATTTGTTCAGTCAAGGAATGCCGAAAGACTACAAGTTCAAACCAAAGACCAAGAATCAATAATCAGTTACATCCTACAAAACGTGGATCTGACTTTCCACGTCAGATAAATCACTAAAGTTTTATTTCTAGCTTCTTGATTTGCTTTTATATCCATTATGTGCGGAGGAAGCAATTTAATTTCTATTGTTTTAATTAGTTTTACTGTTTTAAAACATGCAAACTAAAGATCAAGGGGATCTAAGAGTTAACATTGTAATACATGAATGCTAAGATAGGTCAAATACTTGTATAAATAGATGCTCAATCCATTGTGAAAAGGAGTTTATCAATCAAGATAGTAGCCATGAATAGAAACTAAAGACCAGACAGAGAATTCATCTTGAAGAACACAAACAGAATCAAATCAGTTTTCAAGAACATAATAGAGGCTATCGACAAGCGGAGAAAAGGTATTCATCAATCACTTAAGGTGATATTATTATTGTAAAAACTTTAATGGATCTGTAAATCAGAAATAGTAGATTGCATACAGTCATGTCAACATTTGTACTCATTCTAACAAGTGTAGTACACTAATGAAATCCTTTCAAGAAAGGTGGGCTTAGCCATCCTATTGTAAATCTCATAACTGAGCGCACACTTAAATTAGTATTGCTAAAGCTCTTAACATAGTAGATCTTAAGAGGTCTCCACCTTAATACTCATAACAGGGTAGATCATTAGAAGTGACCAAATTGTAAGCCTTAACCAGCTCCCTTTTATTCTACAGATAGTGAAGTTTTGTGGGTGCCATCCCCACCATAGTTTTTACTTCCTAACAGGAATTTTCTACGATACCATATCTTGTGTTATGTGTTTATCAATTTCATGAATGTTTCTATGAATGATAGAAAACTATTAAAGATTATGAACAAACAATATATACATAAGAAAGAATAACAGTAATGGTTGGTAAATC
>MU227823.1:2421923-2444364 GCA_018584345.1 Thuja plicata | reverse complement strand
TGTGTAAGGTGTTAAAATTTTTAGAGGTACTGATTCACCCCTCCCCTCTCAGTACTACTTCCCATTAATTCCAACAATTGGTATCAGAGTTGTGGTATCTTCTTTGAAAATTTTAAAGGCTTAAGAGAAAAGATCTTACAATGGAGAAGTACAAACTTGATAAGAATATTGAGCACAGATGTTCTATGAATAGTATAAAGAAGCAATAATCAAGATGAGAGAGCTGCTAGATGAAAGAAAAGGTATGGCTACCTTGAACAATGAAAAAGACTATGAAGAAAAAGAGATTCCAGATTTATTTGAATCTTTAGGATCAAATGCAAGTAATGTATTAGATACATCAGAAGAGAACAACACAAATATAAAGGAGATCAATCAACATCTGATAGAGCAAATAAAGATGTTGCAAATTGGTCAAGAGACACAAATAGTAAGAATGATTGATGTGATGAGTTATGCCCAACAAGCTGAAACAGAGAGAACACTTGCTATTGATGATAGAAGGAAGATTTCAGAGAAACTACAAGAAAAGGAAATAGAAATTCAAAGACATGCTGAGCATCACCATGATCTCAAAAATTAGGTTATCCTTATGAGTCAAGAAGCAAATAGAATAAATGTGGAACTCATTGAAAGAATACAAATTATCAGTGAACTAAAAGAAGAAAATGAAAAGCTAAAGCATGAGGTTAGAATTCAGCAACACCATAATGAGATTATCAGAAATGCTGAAGAAAACAATAAAAGAATAGATGAATTTCTTGAAGGATAATGAAGAGTCAACAACAACAAAAGTATAGGCTTTACCACAAAATGGAGAATCATCAAATCCAAAGAATGTCTATGAAAATTCAAAACCAAGAAAGCTATCATGCAAGAACTATGGAAGGCAAGGGCACACATCAAATGTATGCAGAGGTAAAATGAAAGGAACTCCTAAATCTACACCTACATCTTCATTCATAGGATTCTGTTATAAATGTAACAAGATAGGACATAAAGCTTATGAATGGAAGAGAAAAATAGAAAATCCAAAGAAGGAAACCTATATGGACAAATATAGTCCTACATGCAAGATGAATGGGCACACATCTAAAGAATACTGGAAAAAGAAAAAGCAAGCATGGAAGCCAAAAGGTAAAGAAGTTCCTTATCAACCAAAGAGAATTGGTAATCAATATGTATGGGATTACAACACTTGGACAAACTATACAACATGTGGTAGATATGGTCACATTACTACAAACTGCATGAGAGCACAGACCAAAAGGTCTAGAGGCTGGTAAAACCCTAGAATGGCTTGCTTACACTATCGTAAAGTTGGTCATCTCAAGAAAGACTGCAAAGACCGATTGACAGAAACAAGCACATATCCAAATGGGAATACCATTGACGATATCTAGAGGGCAAGAGACAAAATTTGGATAAAAGCTTCAAACAATGATGAAGCTGGGCCAAGCAATGCAAATGGTGACACCCATCCAATGGATCTGGTAACACCACCAACCCCATTTAAGTTGAACAAGTAAGTATGGAACTGCATTATACTAAGTCATATTTTGCATCAGTTCCATTATACAAATTAATAGATAGTCAAAATCTGCATGAACCAAAGATGCATATTACTTTACTTGTCACAAATCTAAGAATGCAACACCATGGGTAAACACTTACTAAAAATCATTGGCTAACATAATAATAAGTTGTTTACACTTACCAGAAATTATCGGTCAACTACTAAAAATGGTAAATTACTAATATAACTCGACGCCCGTCAGTAAGAAAGCAAACTTCAGAAGTTGTCATGACAAAATACCGATATTCATCGATAAAAGCAAAATAGTTAACAACTCCCCTAAAGCATCATGTCTTGACCAATGATGATTTGAAATATCCTCCCGATGAAACCCTTCTTCACATCCTGATGAGTTGTTGAGCAATTATTGCAAAGACTTAGGTCAAAAAGTCTATAAAGAGTCAATGAAACAACTTCATTTTTCACCTGCGATTTGAAGAGAAAGTAGAGTGAAAAGCAAGTGATTGAAGAGAAGAAAGAATTGTCTCCATTTCAATTCAGCACATAGAAAAAATATCCTTCATCACTATTACGAATTGAAGTAAGTACCAAAGGCACTGAAAGATCTATGTCATTGTTTTATCAAGAAAGCCCTAATTTCAAGAATACCCTAGAAACTTGAAATACAATGGAAACCACATCAAGAACCGCTAAGATAAAGAATGATAAGATGAATGTGGTGAAACTAATCAAGAATAGTACATGTGTAGACCTAAAGTATAAAATATGTCCATAAATTGCATCGAAACCCAATGAAGCCGGTGCGTTTTCAAAAATTCTACCTAGGGTTTTGCTCATAAAAGACTTTAGGTCCTATATTCACTGCAAGATCATAGAATTAGGTGATCTTGAAATGGATGAAGCTTTTAAGAAGCTATGTGATGCTGAAGGAAAATTGAAAGAAGAGAAAAAATAGTTGGAGGTCAAAGGGTTAACCAATGCCCTACATTTCCCAAGGGAATTCAAAACATAATGGATTAGGTTAGTCTTGAGCAGGCTAGACCAAACCAAACTAATAACCAAGGATTTTCTTCACATTGTCACTAGTTATCTGATAACCAAAAGGCCTAGGGCACACAAGCATCCATCCATGAAAGAAGCTACAAAAATCACCAATGCAGAAGGAGACAACAGAGGTCTCAAAGTAAACACAATCACTGACGAAGAGCTAAAATTTGGTGCATGTGTTATTGGGTACAAAATATTTCAAGCTAGTAGAATGAATAGCATTTCTACAATAGCAGTAAGCACATCTTACAAGATTGTAACAAAAGGTATTCAGATGGATCTGTGTGAGATCCTATTGAAACAACTTGATGAGAATATGATCAAAATTAGGTCTGCAAAGAGAAACACATCTAAGTTTGGACCACTTATCATGTGTACATTTTTCTATTTTCAAGAATACTTTCCTTCAGTAGGAAAATTTGTATGGGACACTACCAAACTGGTAACCCAACAAATTAGTGAACCAATTAAGTCACTAGGAGACAACTTTGAGTCTGTTATGTCTGCATACTTCCTTGAGTTCAAGGAAAAGATGATGGAAAGAACTAAGATTCCTTAACAACTAGCTGAAAAACACAAAGATGAGATATGGTTCATGGCAGAAATGGACTACACACATATCAAATTGGTTGTACCAAGAATAGCTTGGTTAGCACCATTAGACTATGATATCAATATTGATCAAGCTACAAGTACAATTGAGGCACTGATCAATGAGCCTGTTTATAATAATAACCAAGGTTTGGAACATATGAGGAGGCCAAATCTAAGATAAAACAAGGCCTAGAAGTCAAGAGGACTATAAACCAGAAGGATGAAATGGTTAAGAATCTCAAGAATATTATATCAGTCTTAGAGGAAGAGCAGGATCAATAGGAGGAGACCGATGAATAGGGCACCATCAGTGAAGAACTAGAAGAAAAGAAATCAAATATAGAGGCTACTGAATCTGATACACCTCCATCTCCACCTCCTACAAAGAAGCAAAGGACAATAATTCAGAATTTTTCAACCGATACCACACCACTTAAGAAAGGTCAAGTAAGGACCTATATGAGGAAGCAGCCGGCAAAAAGAACAAGACAACAAACTGTCAAAACCACACCACCAAAGAAGAGAAAAAAGTTTGTTAGGAAAAAGGCTCACTTGGATGACACAAAAGATGATGAGACAGATGTAGTAAAGAAGAAATTTAGAAATCAAAGGGTAGATGAAGCTACCAAAACAATTGCTACTCATAGCACAATGACTAATAAAAAGATCAGACAATGGGATACACTGAACCCAGAGGATTAGAATAAAATATAAGAGGCAGTCATAAAATCAAAGATCAGGAACAAGTATGCCCCTGTAGAATTTTTAAATCAAACACCTCAAGAGCTAGGTAAAAGGGTATACCAACAGTGGTCATATGCCTTACAAATAGAGAGAGAAGAAAGAGAAAGAGTACTTATGAGACTGATGCCTCCTAAATCCAAAGTTGAAGAGATAAATGAAGTACTAAAGAAACACTCAAGTAAATTTATAGCCAAAATAAGGGCTTACAAAGTACTAGAGAACAAGTTTATAGAACTGGATTCAATGACAGAAACTAAATGGAGACAACTCCTGGATCTACCCGCAGAGTCAACAAGTGTGGAGAAGCAATTACTTCTAAAAAACACACCTCACAGAGACGAGGAGATAGATAATGCAAGTCCTCAGCATATTGCTCTGGACAATCAAGAAAGTGATGATGAGCCTATTAACTTAGATATAGGCATGGATGATAATATCCAAGATACCACTAACTATGATTCTGACAATGATCCAAAGAAGAAAGATGATGTAATATTTATCACACTTAAGGATCAACAAAGGCATCAAGTACTGCAGACATCAAACGGTAAGATAGTTGACATTGCTGATGAATAAGTGTAGGACACCTCTATCATGCACTCAAAAGTGCAAGAGCCTACAGAAGATATACAAAAAGATGAGTATTTCACTACTGACAAGGCTCTATTTGACGAGCAGGACACCAATATTGATAAATCCCAAGCCAGAACTCAAAGTAACATGCCTGTCCTAATGAAGGCAATAAACATACTAGAGGGCAATAATGGATCAAATGAAAAGGAAACAAGCACACCCAAAGACAAGGGTGATGAAGAAGCCAAAGGAACAAGAGATACAACTATAGAGAAAGCAGTAATCGATTATTAGAAAGATACATCTACTGATCATAATAAGAAAGAAACTCAAAAGGAAAAAATGGGACAAGCCTTCAAAGAAAGGTGAAGAAGGAAATAAGGATGAGATAGAAAAGAAATTAGGAGCACATTCTGCAGAAACACCCAAGGTTAATGAAGAGACATCTTCACATAACCGACAGGTGCCCACAGAGAAAAAGACACAAGATGCATCATCTACAAAACCTTCACCAAGCTATTCAGAATGAAAAAATGAACTAGCTATGGTAGTTCATACATCTGCATCCCCTCAAATCTCAAAGAAGAAAAAAGGAAAGAATAAGAATATAGTAACTCTGGATGAAATTATTGAGATTCCATTCTTTGATCCAAGAACATTGGATCTGACGGCATTGACAAAATATGAAAAGCTTTGTGAAATAAAAACTATTCAAGACAAACTAAAGAGAGTGGCAAAAGAGGCCAAGGTACTAGAAGTAGCAAGAAATATACTTCAACATATTGTACCAGACATAGATATCGATAAAAAATATCCAATGCTTGATCAACTGGTTATACTCATAGATGTAATAACATCTCAGAGTACTGATGTTGAGAATGCTATGGAAGAGAGACTTGAAAAAAATATGAATTCAAGCTCGCAGAGAAAATAAGCCAGGAAGTGGCACTAAAAAAGGTCAAGCTATCTGAATTAGTAAGTACAATCAATTTAATTATATTAGAAGTTGTTACATTAATAAATAAATTGTGCACTTTAGATCTACTCACTCAGGAGTATACCAACAAGATAGAAAAAATAGATGCTAATCTTAAGTCTAGTGCATAGAATCTAGCCAACACAGAAGAAACTCTTAAATTGCACAATGAACAAATCATACAAGCTAGGAAAAAAAGACATGACATTCAGTTTGCAAAGATGAGGTCAATGAGCTCCAAGTTATTCTCTACCGACAATTACACTCGTGCAACAAAACATGACACAGGCAAATACTCTAATTGCCACCCCTAAAATATCTGTCCTAGACAACATTTATGATATGCACGCAAGACTAGAGATGCAACACATGGCACTAGAATAATTGAAAGAACAATGGGAAAAACTAGTAGAAGATATCAAAAAAGTGAGAGAGGAATATGGGGAGCAGGAGCATGGGCGAGTGCAGGAACAAGGGTAGTAGCAAGTATAGGAGTGAATCCTTCTGCAAATACTCAAGCATCTAGGCATTCATCAGTCTTTCAAAAATAGCTTCAACCACAAGAGGAAAAATTCCTACAATATTGTCAGGAAAAGGGGATTGTAGCCCATTATTCACTTCATCACGGTGGTAAGCGCTCTTTACAGCCTCAGAGTCAAAAGTTTAAGAAGTTTTGTCAGGCAAATGGAGGGTTTCAAACAACCTCTCCTTCTGTTGGCTATAATGATATCCCTCATATTTTTTCCTCCATGCCTATAGTACAGTGAGCTAGACCTGTTCATCATGGCCTCCCCTTTCAAAAATTCCCTTTTGTATCCAAGAATGTGGCTAACAAGGTATCAACGCATAAAGATCCTAAAACAATCTTTCAAGGTAAAGCAATAGTTCAACCAGCCAAACCCTTCTTCCTAAATCCAAGATTCCATGATCTTCGATCCACTTCAAAACCCCTAGCTGAAGGTAATGGGAAAAGGCAATTCGATTGTACAAGGCCATGGATCGGCTCATCAACGTTTGAAACAGGCGAAACATCTCAAAAAAATCTTCATCATCTTGTGCCTCGCTCACAATTTCAAAAGAAATTTGAACGGGATGAAACTTTCAACAAAAACTTGATGCAGAGCTTGGATATGGTGAGAAAATGTGGTGTCAAATTCAAAGGAGGGAGAAACCCTAGGCCAAGGGGCTCATAAAATACAACCCATCTTTGATATTTGTGAGGGCAGCCCTCCCGGATCTCCACCAGCAAGGCAGGGCATCCTCCCAACTCCTCATAACAAGGTGGAAAATAGTGAAAGGGAGATCCCCTTCATCCCAAATCCACCTAGGGCCCCCTTCAAACCAAATGAGTCAATCCAAGCATGGCAAAAAAAAGAATCAGGCACAGCAGTTCCCTTTCATGTCATTAATAGCAGGTCAAACGCATTACAAGTTACTCTTCCATGCCATCTATTGCAGCACTCAATTGACTTCCTTCGTCAATCAGCCCTCATAGGTAAGTTTTCATCCTCCTCCTTATCACTTATGGTTATTAAGGAATGGGCTTCTCTGGCCTGGCCAGGTTTAAAGGATATTTTCTTCATCGATATGGAATCCAAGTTTTTTGTTGCCATATTTGCATCTAAGGAAGATAGAAATTATGTGTATAATTAGAAAGTCTGGTTCTGTCAGGGTTTAGGTTTACATACCTTGATCTGGGTACCAAAATTCAACCCCCAAGTCTCACCTATTCAGTTCTTCCCATATTGGATTTCTTTCCCTCACTTGCCACTTGAATATCGCGATCTGGAGATCATTGAAATATTAGCCAATAAGATGGGTATTTTTTTAAAACATGATCTCATCCCCTTTGAGTGTCCTCACTTGGAAGTTAGAGTGTGTCTGCTGATTGATAAGAGAAAAACATTTCCCACCTCAATATCAATCACCTCTAAATGGGGCGAATGGTGCCAGTCAATCAAAATCCAAGATGAAATCATAGTTAACATGTCCCAACACAGGCTTGGTCATTTCAATACTTAGTGCCAAACAGGTGTTCATGATGCTACGGTAATCTATCCAGATCAATGCTCTGATCCATTGAGCTGCTCTCATAAAACTCAATTTCATGATCCAACTGCTCAATACTCTTCTCAGATCATTGATAATCAAGTAATAAGACCAACGAATCAAGTTAACCAAATGACTAATTCAAAAGTTGGGTATACTTTTCAAGGGACTATGGCATCCCTCCAACTGAGGTCCTCGCAATCAAAGATGCTATTACGAACTCCTCTTGACTCTCAGATAACAGTGGTCTCCTACTTAATATCACCAGAAAATCTCCTTAATAAGATATTCACCCTGCCTATACTTTACACAAGGTAGATGGTTATTGACTCATCACTCACAGGGAGGATGAATCGCCAACTACAAGATCAAAATATCTATCAGATAGCTATTTCCATCACTTTTGGAATTGCAAAAATAGAAGAAAACATATATTATAATTCTAATTTTCCTGAGATTGACTATTCACCGGGAGAATTTTGACATTGGAATAGCCAAGATCAAGTTCAGGGGCATAAGCCAAAGATGGTTGTTGATGGAGGAAAGGGATCTTCTAATGATGTGTAGAAAATAGATACATAGAACAATACCAACTATCTGAATGATCAAACAGAACTATCTATCTATTTACCTTTAGAGGATTCCTTGGGGTTAGAAAAGTGTATGTTCCAACAAGTTCAAGTTTCTACGGATAACTTAATGCCTCAAGATCCTCATAATCAAGATGAGGAAGCTTTCAGTTTTAATTCTCAGCCAATTAAGGATCTGGAATATACTAATGAAGGGAGTTTTGTTTAACAGCAACAAATATTATCTATAATGCAAACCCCATCACAAATAATGCATTCCCCCAAAACTCCAAAGTCCAGAGGCAGGCCAAAGGGTGCTAAGACTAGGATAGAAATAGCAGCTGGAATACAAACCACACTGGATGATAGTTTTGTCATTACTAAAAGATCGACAAGGAGAAAAAGGTGTTCTCCTTGTCCACAATGATAATCAACTCATGGAATTTCAGAGGCATTAATGCCTCTGACAAAAGGCATAGGATTAAAAAAGTTATTGATTATATGCAAGAAGACATAGTCATGCTTCAAGAGACCAAGCTCTCGTAGGACAAATTCAAAAAAACCATTGCCAAATGGCATAAGTGGAAGTCATTGCATGAACCAGGAATAGGTGCCTCTGGTGGACTTGTAGTATTATGGAATCCTCAAACAGTAAATGGACAGTTCATTCATCAGGACAATAATTGGCAGATGCTGAAAAATTCTTGCTTTTGACATTTCCTTTATTTTAGTCAATGTTTATGGTCCTTCTGCAACACAGGACAAATCTAGAGTGTGGGATAATATCACTCACTTCATTTAGATTCAAGACCCCCAATATGTTATTCTTGGGGATGACTTTAATGCACTCTTGTCTCAGGCGGAGAAAATAGGAGGTATTACTCCTCCTTTAAAAACAATGCAAGATTTTAACTGTTTTGTGGACAATAACAATCTCATTGATATTCACCCATCTAATGGATCTTTTACCTGGACAAATAAAAGATCTGGATTTGCACATATTGCTGCCCGCTTGGATTGGTTTCTTCTTTCACAAGATTGGAAATTAAAAAACATGGATATTACATCGG
The DNA here is from genome assembly GCA_018584345.1 of Thuja plicata. Lineage (NCBI taxonomy): Eukaryota > Viridiplantae > Streptophyta > Pinopsida > Cupressales > Cupressaceae > Thuja > Thuja plicata. The sequence goes on along the minus strand of MU227823.1, from coordinate 2,435,205 downwards.
ACATTCTCTCATTGCCAGGATCGGACCATTTCCCAATCAAAATCAACATCAAGCAAACAGATAAAGGCAATGATACCCATTTTCATTCCTCTTTCAAGTTTGAAAAAATGTGGCTGCATCATCCACAATTCTTGTCTCATGTACACCAATGGTGGCAGGATACACCGTATGTCGAAGGATCTAGGATGCACCAGTTTGCCATGAAACTAAAATATATCAAATCTCAAATCAAAATATGGAACAAACAAGTGTTCAAGAATGTCTTTTCATAGAAAGTAGAAGTCAAGCAGCAGCTAGAAGAACTCTTGAATAATATCATACAAAATGGTATGACTGAAGATACCTATACCAAATAGAAAATTCTTCAACAGGAATGGGATGAGTTGTGTAATAGAGAGGAAATTTACTGGAGACAAAAGTTAAGAGAGCTATGACTGCAAGAAGGAGACAGAAACACACAGTACTTTCATGCATCAGCCAAACAAAAAAGAGTATCTAAAACAATTTTCCATATTACAGATGTTGTCACAGGAAATCTCATTACAAATGAAAACCTCATTCGAGAGGAAGGGGTAAAATTTTATAAGTCTCTCTTGGCACCTGACACTTCGCCCACACCCACTGATGCACAAGTCAATGAATTACTTCAGTTCATACCAAATATGATATCACCCCAAAATAATGCCATGTTGATGGCACCTTTCACTATCCAAGAAATCCGTAAAGTGGTTTTTTCTTTCCCTCCAGAGAAAGCCCCTAGCCCGGATGGATTTTCTGCTATATTTTATCAAAGCTGCTGGGATATTATTGGATCGAACCTATTAGAGGCCATGGAAGAATCTAGAAAGAACAAAAGTATGCTCAAGTATTTCAATACCACAAATATCTCAATAATCCCAAAGAACAACGATCCAAAAACATTTGCTGACTTCAGAGCAATCTATTTATGCAATCCGACATACAAGATCATTACTAAGGCCATCTATCTAAGATTTCAGAACATTATTCCTACCATTATCTCCTTAGAGCAAGGAGGTTTTGTCCCGGGTAGAGAAACTATGGAAGGAGCCTTAGTGGCTCATGAGGTTCTCCACTCAATAAATACAAATCAAACTGCAAATTTTGTTATCAAGTTAGATATGATGAAAGCATATGACAGAGTCTGTTGGAAATTCTTGTTTCAAGTATTGAACAAAATGGGGTTCTCCAAAAGCTGGTGTAAATGGATCAAGGCATGTATCTCAGGAGCTTGGTTCTTAGTCTTAGTAAATGGAAAACCAACAGGCTTCTTCTCTTCAACTCAAGGAGTTAGATAGGGGGACCCACTATCACCAGTCCTATTCATCATCATGGCTGAAGCATTTAGTAGAAATATCAATCATCAGCATGAGGTAGGTAAGTGGCATGGAGTAGGTATACACGACATGAAAATATTTGTCACACACTCATTATTTGTAGATGGTACTTTGTTATTTGGATCGTCAACAGTCCAGGAGGCACGACAAATTAAGTATTCTTTACAACTTTATTCAGAGGTATCAAGACAAGTTATCAATGTGCAAAAATAAAAAATCTATCTCTTTAACACTAACAAAGTGATCTCTGATAAGATAGTTCAGATATTAGGATTCACAGAGGATTTTCTGCCATCCACATATTTGGGAATTCCATTCTTTATGGGATCAAATAAAATGACTTATTGGTCTTCAGTAATACAACATATCCAGAGTAGGATATCTGCATGGAAAGTCAAATGGTTATCGTTGTCAGGTAGAATTTTACTCATAAAATCAGTATTAGCAGCAATCCCAAACTACTTTCTTGCAGTCTTAAAAGCCCCTTCAATAGTACTACATCATATTCAAAAAAGGATTAGGGGCTTCCTTTGGACATGCAACATGAATGAAAAAAGAAAAAATCCTCTTATTTCACTTCAAGAATTGGCTCATTTCCCGACAATCGGTGGGGCAGGAGTTCATGACTTAACAAAAAGAAACGAGGCTTTTGGTGGCAAACTAATGTGGAAAATGTATAGAAAACCTCATTCCAAGTGGTGCAAGATTATGCAGTAGAAATATCTGGACAACAATGAATCCACAAGAGTCATATCCATCTCCAATCCACCAAAAGGATCGGTTATTTGGGACTTTATGATGTCCTCATGAGATATTGTAGTAAAATATGTCACTTGGGAAGTCAATAATAGTAGTATGGTCAATTTTTGGAGGGATTCATGGAATGGACAACCTCCTCTAACAAAAAATTTAGTATCTTAAGAAATCATCACCGTATCAGAAAAACATTGGGGCACCCAACTCAATCAATATATAGATAATGTTTGCATCCTATCACGTAAAGTTAAATGGAAGAATCCAGAAGATTTACCAATGTCAAATCAGAATATCATTCAATTCAAAGACATTCTGGCATCTAAACATGTATACATATCCGGATTCGAAGATAAGCTACTTTGGGCACCAGCTAAGGATGGTAACTATTCAGTTAAAGAAGGATACAAAATCCTGCAACAAATGAAATAAATAAAGCACCATGTAGAGAATTCTCATTCTGTTGGAGCCATGATGTGCTTTCCAAAAGAAGGTTGCTTTGCATGGTTGGCATTAAAGCATAGGATCTTGACCAGTGATAGATTGAATAGGTTACAAATTGCACCATCATTCAATTGCCTTTTTTGTAATGAAATTAAAGAGATAGTGGATCATCTTCTCCTCACACGCCCTTTTGCTAATCAATGCTGGTGCTTCATCCTTAACAAGTTAAATTACAGTACCCCTATTCAAAATAACTTATGGGATTTCTTTCAAGCTTGGCCAGTCTTATATCAAAACTCCTTGTTTGCAAATCTCTGGAAGTGCACACCGACAATAGTTGTCTGGGCAATATGGTGGGAGAGAAACAAGCGCATCTTCAGAAAAGAGGTATCTACCATCGATAAAGTTTTGGAGGGGATTGAGAGATCAATATCAGAAGTGACAAATTCAAGTTTGTGTAATTCCAAATTCAACCCGGTTGTTACTGCATGGGATTCCAAAATAATCCAAGAATGGAAGCAATTATCATTCCTAATGGATGGAAAATTAATAATGTAAATTCTTCTGCAAGTTCCCGATGTGAGGCACATTGGAGAGCTCCATCTGAAAGATTCTGGAAAATGAATTTTGATGGGGCTTCCAGAGGAAACCTAGGATTGTCAGGTTTAGGGGCATGTATCTGGGACTATCAAGGAATAGTTGTAGCTATAACAACATCACCTCTGCCTATTGGGACTAATAAAATGGCAGAAGCTCAAGCTTTACTCGCTAGTCTTGTCCTTGCCAAAGAAGGTAAATATCAGAAAGTACACATTGAAGGAGATTCGGCAGTAGTTATTAATGCTTGTATACATAGAAAATCATATTCATGGAAATTAAATTATATCTTTCATCAAATGTGGAGGCTCCTAGATGAATGTCAGGATGTATGCATTTCTCATACCTTTCGGGAAGGGAATCGAGCAGCAGATTTTCTCTCAAATTTGGGTTGTGACGGACTAAAATTCTCATCACTCAACCCACTGCCATGGATTGACAATAATGGCGACCTCAAAAAAATAATTGAAATAGATAAGGCAGATTTCTTTCAATCAAGTCATTAAAGTGAGCACATTTTTGAATAAACAAATACTTACTCAAATCATCTCACAAACAGGGGCATTATGTGACTATTAACATATACTTCATGCGAAATCTTTAGCATTAGAGTGCAGGATTGCAAGTATACTCTAAAGGTATTTTTGAGGACAGGCGCTAATAATTATTCACATGGCCTCCCAAGTGCAAAGTATAGATTCCATATTTGTGCATAATTGCATCTCACAGAAAGTAATCTTGCAATAGACATTTCAGGGCTTAGTTTATACGCAAATCTCAGAAATTGAAGGTGTCGAAACCGATTGATGTCTCTACTCCCTGCGAGACCTGTCATAAGCAACACTAGGGTATGCTACCAAAAAATTATCGCATATGGATCCCCCCGATGCTGGATGAAATTGTCCTGCCAAAGGTTGTTGATGATTCGGTGCTCGATATGGTGTTCATTGTACATTCGCCAATAATTCGGAGGGCTATCAGGCAAGTAATTGGGGAAGAATACTTGGTTTCATCGACATCTCAGTATTTCTACCCTTCAAATATGGTATCCATTTTCCTTTCCAATGCCATGGACATTCTGCAATCTCCCTTGCTCCTACAATCACTGGCAAACAAGGTAATTTGGCCACCATTTATTTCAGATAATAGGTTAATTTTGGCGATGCAAAAATATGATCTCTGGAGTGGAATGGCGTTAGTAGGGGTTTTATTCTCCCATTCACAACTACTTCATAAACATGAATGTCTGGTCATGTATGAAGCCCTAAGAATGGCAGTTGACAAACATGGCCCTTCCCAGTTGAAAGCTGTGATACAGGGCACTTCTCGGGTTCTCTGTTATCAGTTTGTGGAAAAAGTAAAGAAGATGGGGTTTGCACTTTTAGATTTGCAAAGTTTTTCCAACACGTTGCAGAGTCAAGTTCCAAAATGGGAGACATTGATATGCCAGTTTTCATGGATGGGTGCTTCGAATGTCTGGAGCCATGAAACCGCAATAGAAGCACAGCCATCACTTATTAAGGAACAAGTGCGTTCTGGATGGTCCCCTAAAAAGCCAGATGATGACAAAGATGGCTGGGAGTGTCCCTCGGCACAGAGCACTCATGGATGGTTTTGAGCTCCAATGGTTATCAGCAGATCAAATGTGCAAGGTGCCATAGAGTTTGGGCGCGTCAAAGAAAGCAGCGACATCATGGAAGAGTAAGCAACAAAATGAAGCTTTATGTTTCTTTTTTGATGAATCAAAAAGTGAAGTAATTTTGTTCATATATTAAATTCAAATGTCAAATACGAATTAGTGATGGCGTATGCATGGGAGGTAGCTTTTACTCCATATTGTAGTCATGATACGCCTAGAATACTTTATATCATTTTGTAATCTCGAAAAACTATATTGTTGTAAACAAAAGGGATGATGCTAGGTTTTCTTACTAGTTCTTTCCTAGTTGACCTTTTTTGAATCAGATTTATAATAAAATATTATAGTGGCTTGCCACTTTTACCTAAAAAATAAAAAAACCATTTTTGACACATTGTAAGTTGCACATCTTTGTCACAATTTTCACATATTATAAGTTATACATTTTTGTCATCAATATCAAAGAAAGGGGGAATTTGATATGTACATCACCTCATTTAAAAGGAGGAAATCATATGTATAGTGGAAGAAAGGGGAAATAATGTACATACAAAGAATAAATAGTATACATGTACATATACATACACTATACCGATGCACACAGTAAGGGGGAGTCATATTATGACAAGGATATAAACAAGGTGTATACATACCAAAAGAGTTTAGCATTATGCACATATCATTTTTTGATACTAATGTCAAAGAGGGAGATTTAAGGCATTATATTTTTCCATTAGTATGCATAGAGAAAAACATGATTTGCACCATCGGTTTACTCTACACCGACAGACAAGGAACAACACTATTTGATGCCAAGGTTACCCAACAAACACTCTTAAATGTTATCTGATGAAAAAAAGGTAAAAGATACCTGACAAGTAACAATAGTGCTACCCGATGGAACATCAAAGAGATGAACCTGATAGATACAGGGAACCCAACGAACAATTCAGTCAAGGAATGCCGATAGACTACAAGTTCAATTTGACGACCAAGAACCGATAGTCAGTTAGATCCTGCAAAAAGTGGATCTGATTTTCCACGTCAGAGAAATCACTGAAGTTGTATTTATAGCTTCTTGATTTGGTTTTATATCCATTATGTGTGCAGGAAGCAATGCAATTGTTATTGTTTTAATTAGTTTTACTATTTTAAAACATGCAAACTAAAGATCAAGGTCAAGTTGTAAACCTTGGATCTAAGAGTTAACATTATAATACGTGAATTCCAAGATAGGTCAAATACTTTTATAAATAGATTCTCAATCCATTGTGAAAAGGAGTTGATCAATCAAGATAGTAGCCATGGAGAGAAACTAAAGACCAGACAGAGAATTCATCTTGAAGAACACAAACAGAATCAAATCAGTTTTCAAGAACATAACAGAGGCTACCGACAAGCAGAGAAAAGGTATTCATCAATCACCTAAGGTGATATTATTATTGTAAAAGCTTTAATGGATCTGTAAATAAGAAATAGTAGATTGCATACAGTCTGGTCAACATTTGTACTCATTCTAACAAGTGTAGTACACTAATGAAATCCTTTCAAGAAAGTTGGGCTTAACCATCCTATTGTAAATCTCATAACTGAGTGCATACTTAAATCAATGTTGCTAAAGCTCAGTAGATCTTAACAGGTCTCTACCTTAATACTCTTAACAGGGTAGATCATCAGAAGTGATCAAATTATAAGCCTTAACCGACTCCCTTCCATTCTACAGATAGTAAAGTTTTGTGGGTGTCATCCCCATTGCAGTTTTTACTTCCTAATAGGTGTTTTTTGTGATACCATATCTTGTGTTATGTGTTTATCAATTTCATGAATGTTTCTATGAATGATAGAAAACTATTAAGGATTATGAACAAACAATATATACATAAGAAAGAATAACAGTAATGGTTGGTAAATCATAATTGAAAGATTACTAATGATGAATTGTGTAAGGTGTTAAAAGTTTTAGAGGTACTTATTCACCCCTCCCCTCTCAGTACTACTTCCCATTAATTCCAATAGAAAAAGGAACAATAAATTTAAGTCAACATGCAAGGAGTGCCTAAATTAACCCAACACATTGAATCATACCCAAATGTTTAAAATCAAAGACCCAAAAAATAGAAGAAAAGGATAATAAATCAGTTATCAAATGCTCTTTTCTACATATTATTTTTTAAATCTTCTGCACCAATCAGTGATCCTTTAAATATATTTTATACATAAATAAATGACCCTTGAAATGTTATAAATCTTCTTCCTCAATAAATGATACCCAACTTTACAATCTCAAAAAACTAATCTTCATTTTGCAATACTCCTCATCTTCAATAGGTTGATTTCTATGCCATAGTAGTTCAAACTAGTGACAATACATAATATATAATGCTAATAAATATATAGATGTGCCAAATTGAATACAAAAACTAAATAAACTAGTCTAACAAACTGTTTCCCAAATCAATCATATTGATATCATTGACAAAGATCTAAAAAAGGCCTAGGACTTCTAGATATACCTTATACATTCGTCTCCACCAATATAGGCTTATCTAATTTAAAAATATGTACTTTACTGACACTTTACCACTTATAAACAAACATGAAGGCTACATAACACAAATCCCACTCAACTATATATATCTTTCAGACACTAAATACAACATGTTTTACACCACTCACAACATAATATTCATATGTGCAATAGTATCTTTCACCACTAGGATATATAATATTTATTATAGAGAATCTCTAATAATCTTAATACATGAGTCTATAAATTTGAATGATCATTAGCAGTATGGAGTCTAATAATTATTAGCTTCTACTTGCAATCAAGGGTTTGATATAATTCTATCTTGTTTGCACATTCCATGTTTTAATAAAATACTAATGATTTATTTCTTGTTATTTATACGCTATGCGCTCTTGAGTAATTTTGTACACCAAATTTTGTTTGATTCATCTAGTCATCAATATAAAAAAGTTGAATATCAATTTTATTTATGTTTATGCATGTTAGTACTCACCACAATATCAAGTGCACTTTAGTGTCAAAGACATACTTTAGTTTCAAATATAACTTTCCTACTTGTGGATGTGGAAACCCTAAATTTGGTGATTGACTAAGGAAATCTTTTATATAGACATAAAACCATTTTCCCCTATTTGTGCTTGTTCATGAGATATATTATTTTACAAAAAAATGTATGCATAGAGATATGAATTTTGTACATATAATGACATAAAAATTCAAGAGAAAATACATTGGAAGGGATGTCCAACTCCAATGTTTTGCATATTGTGAGGAGATTTGAGAATGTTGATCCTAGATATAAACATATTCTATGGTTAGAGACCCTCTATATGGGGGTGCATATTACCCCTTTCTAAAATTTGTATTCTCTATTTATTATCATAAGTATAGCTTTGAATCTTTATTTCATTTCTATACCTTTTAATAGATTTCTATGCATTTGCAATTTAATTTCAGCTATGAATGTTACCATTTATGCATGATTTTAGAGTTGATTGAGTCACATGTAATTTAATCAATCAATATAATAAAAAGCAAAGGAATAGAGCCTAAACTATTTTATTCACATTTCTAAGAATTAGTAAAACTACAAACCATTTGTCTTTTTGTATTCTAACATCATTAATAAGGAAAAAAAATCTCTTAAATTGTTTGTTATATTTTTCCATGTATTTACCATATCAAACATGAATGTAGGCCAAAAAAATAATGAACAAAAAAAACCAAGATTAAATAAAAAATGGATGAGGCCGACATTCACATATACTAAATTTTAGAGTCTTTTTAAGGGAGTAGAGATTTGGGCACCTTGGTCCTCTCTTTTAAAGGAATAAAATTGAAGGTGAAACAATGTGTCAAAATCTAAAACATTGTACCTTGTCTTAGAATTAATATTTAATACAAAAATATTTATAGATTTAATCTTAAAATTTAACAATAAAACAAGACACAAATACACTTAAATTATCTAGGGGAAATGACATTAAAGTATGTGCCAATTATAATATGAAATTGTTAATAATTACAAGTTATGATACTACAATATATGCTCATTATTAAGATTATTTTAAAGGTTTACAATTCTATAAAATCATAACTTCTTTATGTTTGTAATATTTTTGTAGATGTCGTCAATTAACTAAAAGCTAGCTTGATATTTTACACCTTTATCTTGTCATGTTCATAATTTTATAAACACGTTTGAATTTACACAATGAAAATTGTTATTAGAGGACTCAAAACTCTTTTTGATCTTACTATGAAATAACTAATAATTCTCTATAATTCACGAAAGCCAAGTTATAACTTTACGTACCCATTGAGTATTTGAAGATATTCTAGACTACCATTGATAATATCTCTCCACATTGTTCATAATTTATTTAAGGTACTTGAATCCATAGTTAAAATCTTAGAAATACTTTCCAAAAAATGAATTTTATAATTATGAACCTCGTAAGGGATGTTCTTAATTATAGTTTATTAAATAATTATAGAAATAACTAATTCAAAATTTACAAATATACTCTAGTGATAAGATATGACTATCTTTCCATTGTTTTTTCTATAATCATTTTGAATAAGAAATTCCCACCATTTTTTTATAACATTTAAATATATATGTATAGATTGTTTTACCCTATTCTACTTTTCATTCTTTTTTTCCCTCTTTGCAAGCTATTCATAATGTAATTTTCTTATTTTTACTATAATTATGATATTATAAAGAATGATAAGGTGCCCTAGCGTATTTTGGCAAGAGGTAACCTTTCAAACTGCATGGAGAGAATCCAAATCTTCAACCCTATGTCATCTAATAATTCTATTAATTCTTCAGACAAGGGCTTTGTCTCTATCAATGGGGCTCATTTTAGAATTTTACTAATTACTATTGCTACACAAAATGTGTTGATTCTTTAAGTTATGGCTCTAATAAAAAATCCAATGGATGTTACACGGATGAATTTAGAAGATTGTTGTTACTAGGAGAAAAAATCTCATTTCAAACTAGAATTAATAGAGAAGACCTCCACATAGAATGGATTGATTTGACACTCGTTTTAGAGAAATGCATTATTCTAGATGCTAGGATTAAGTAAATTTATTCCTAATTATTTTCTATGCTTAATCATTTTCCATTTGGGACCAAACTTAAATTTGTGTTTAAGACTTTCAGATCTCTTTATCAATTAATGGTTATCACTAGAGTTAAGGGAGGGCTTCCTCTTAATTAGGGGCTTATTTCCAGATTGCATAAAACTTTGCCTAGGTATTTTCCTTGTTGGTAGTTCTTATCCATAAACACCAAATTATATCTTAATCAAAATCTTAATGTCAACCTTTGCAACCCCAAAGAGTACAAAGGGGCATCTTTTCCTAGATTGATCATCCCAATCTCATCTCGAACGCATCTCAAGTTAACCCTTAAAGAATTGATAAGATGAGAAATATGGCTAAAGGTAAGAATGTGGTGCATGCTAATGTCCTTGATGTTTTTGAGGACTCTTCTTCCTCCTAGACGACTAGTTCAGATTGGACCCAAGATAATACCGCCTTAAAGCCTCATAATTGCAGTCCCAACTGTTCCCCGGTTACCCCTACCTCCCCTCCTCCCTCCCTTGCTTTGTTATCAAGGACGTTGGGCTGCTTGAAATTCTGGAAAAGGTTAATAAGATTTGTGTGGCCTATAACAAACTGAATATGATTATTTGACAAATGTTGACTTAATTGCATATGGCCAAAAACAAATCAATATGTTGAAGGCTTTTACAGAAGCATACATTATAGATGGGGATTGGTCTGAGGTGGTTCACGATTAGAGAGTTTTGCCCACTTCTAATGACCTTGCTAACGAACTTAAATAATTGGGATAATATTGAGATCCATATCAAGGAGCACCATGAGTTAGTGCCTTCTAAGGAAGAGAAAAAGGGAAATTCAATATGTTTTTTCTACTATCAAAAGTAACCATGATGATCTAAAAAGAAACTTAAATGAGGTTTTTGATTATAGAAAATATATGATATGCAATACTTTTGTCTCCCTATAGATCCATTTACATGAAATAAAATATAGTCAAGCCAAAAAGAAAACAAAACAGATGGCATCTAGTTTGACCTCAGATACCTCTGATAATCTATATCTTTTGCACAAAAAAAAATAAAAAATCCCTTTCTACATGTACTAAAGGAATTAAATCAATGCTTGAAATCTATTAAGATCTGTCTCTATAGTTTGGGTTTTCTTACGAGTAAAATAAAATAAAATCCCTTTCTACATGTACTAAAGGAATTAAATCAATGCTTGAAATCTGTTAAGATCCGTCTCTATAGTTCAGGTTTTCTTAGGGGTGGTTGTTGTCTGCTATTTATTTTGTTGTTCTTAATATTTGGTTCTATTGAGGTTGCTAGTATTTTGTTGTTTTTAATGAAAGCTATAATTTCCTCTGAAAGGTTTATACATTTATGGGTGTAATCACAGAAAATTCTATATGAATATGCATTTTAAATTTTTCCTTCATCAGTTGGGCAATGCTTCCTAGGCGATGGCAAATGTCCAGAAATTTCACCTCGTCCTCGCCTTGTGCAAAAATATGTGGCAACGACTAGTCTATAAAATGATATCAATGATCTCCATGCTCTCAACCAGAACGGCTTTAGGGTCATGTTGATCACATATTTTCTTAGTCATCTGGACTAGAACATTTTATTCTTCTCATCGCTATAGTACTCATAGCTTGCTAGATTTTGACAGTTAGTTTTACTTGGAGCTAGCTATGTATGCTATTCATTTTTAGCAATATATTAAAGCGTCAGGGGAAGAGAGTTCGCTTATTGGGTAGATGCCTATTGATTGTTCTCCTATACATGATGATGTATTTATGACAAACCTAATGATCGTGACTCCTTCCTATTCGTGCTATTGTGGTTATTTAGTGCTGAATATTAATGATTTGTGATGAAGGGTGCTCCCCTTAATGCCACAAACACATAACAGAAACAGAGAAACAACAACAATTTGCAAGAACAGAAAATGGGCTTCTTATTATCTCCACAAATGTGGAATTACAAACTTTCAGAATTACAATATGCAAAGCCACATGGGCATTTCCCTTACAATATTCTGTAGGACAAAGCCTCAAATTATTACTCAGATCCACACCCTGAACAGCCCTAGACAACACTACGGGCCTTCTTTATATAGGCAATTTCCACCGCCCGAGAAGGTTCCAGAAATCTAGACATTAAGGCCGACTACCCTTAACATTTAATTATTTTTCACTTTTATTACAAAAAGGTCGGCTTTAAATATTTACAAAATATGAGATTAGGTAGCCCAACTTCCAGAAACCATAACTTTTGAACCGTAGCTCTGTTTGGCTATTATAACCACTTTTCAGAAATAGGAGATCGCAATCTACAATACTTGACTAGCGAAACACAAGTCAGCCGGGGGTTCGACCTTGATCCGGAGCCTCTAAGGTCCTGAAAATTGAGCTCAAAGATTTTTCACCCTAAAATCTCAACAGTAAATCCTTAATAACTTCACCAATACAGATGATCTGGCAATGAAATTTAACTGGCATTCTTATATGACTAAGATGAACCTTCACCTGAAAAATTAGAACATTTTGAGTTCAAACGACCAACTTACTAAAAATAGTAAGTTTCCAAATATAGAAACTTTGTACAAAATAGCCCTTATTGAATAGAAAAACACATTTTTGGGTGATGCAAGATTGCCCTTACACCTAGGATGTTCCTGCATCAAACACCCGGGGTAATTTGAGAAGTGACCCTGTCACGTCTCAAGTGTGTAGAGGAAAACCAAGACGGTTAACCTCCTCCCTTGTCAGCCATGATGAATCTTCAATAGGTCGTCCTTTCCGCTTGACTAGATATTCTTCATATGTCCTGTTCCTTGTGCTTCTACCAACATGACTGTCCAGTATGTCTTCAATCTCCTTGGTATTTGAACTACTTGCTAGAATACTCCACTGTGCCGCTGTGATCTCATCTTCAACACCTCCTTCATGATACTCTATCAAATCTGAAATGTTAAACACTGGTGAAATATTCAGCTCACTAGGCAATTCTATCTCATATGCATTTCCTGAATCATGCTTCTTCAGTATCTTACATGGTCCAAACTTCTTCATTTTCAACTTGTTATATGTACCAACTAGAAATCGCTCCTTCTAGAAATGAACCATGACTTCATCCCCAACCTGAAATTCCTTATGTCTCCTTTTCTCATCTTCCTTAGCCTTATATTGTGCATTCATTTTGGTAATGTGCTTCCTCAGTTCCTCATGGATGTTCTTCAAGTGTTCTGCGAAATCCTCAGCTTCAGCACTGCTTATTTCTCCTTTATCTATCTTCCTCAATTCATATGCATTTCTTGGACTACTTCCATATACAATCTGGAATGGTGATTTACCAGTGCTCCTGTTGACAGAATTAT
>MU227823.1:2368378-2403946 GCA_018584345.1 Thuja plicata | reverse complement strand
TTAATGAGAAATATGGCATTAAAATATCTTATGCATCTCCTTACCATCCCCAAGGTAATGGTCAAGCAGAATCTAGCAATAAAAATATTATGAAGATTATCAAAAGAATGTTAGATAATAACAAAAGGGCTTGGGATTCAAAGCTACCATTGGCGTTATGGGCAGATAGGATTACTATAAAGAAATCTACTGGTTTTTCTCCTTTTGAGTTAGGATATGGGAAGAAGGCTCATTTACCTCTGAATAATTTGTTACCAGTATATAGATTTATTAATGATGAGCAGTGGGAAGATATGGATTTCATGGAAGACAGATTATATGAGCTTGCTAAATTAGATGAAATGAGAAATTAGGCATAAAAACGGAATATAGCATTACAGCAGAAGGTCAAGGTTTTATTTGATAAAAAGGCTACAGACAGGAAATTTAAAGAAGGAGACCTAGTGTTGAGATGGAATGTCAAAAATCAAGACAAGGGAAAACATGGCAAGTTTGATGCTTTATGGGTAGGTCCATTTATCATCACAGGTAAGGGAGGTGAGAATTCTTATCTCTTACAAGATTTAGAAGGACATGTTCATAAATTAGCAGTGCATGGTCAATTTCTTAAACCTTTCTATTCCTAAATGTTCTCACTAGTTATTTTTAGTCTTGTTTGTTCTTTGATTCAGTTTCTTTATTTCTTCTAATGGTCTGCTCTCCAGAGATAGCTAGGATCTTGCTGTATTCAGGTATAAATACACATCCCACAGAAAGAGCCACTGGTGTTGTATAATTTTAAGGATAAAATTTCGAACACCTAAAGCAGTCAGGGAAGTATTTTTTATGCATTTTTATATTGTCTAAGATCTTGTATTTTTCTCATTATTTTAATATTTTTATGTTCCTTATCATCTAAAATGCATGTGGTGACAATTTCGTATTCTCATCTATTATGGTTTAAAAGTTATTCAAGTTTCAAATTTGCAAAAGGCTTGAAAAAATTTGAATTCAAAAACTAGTCGTTTTGATGTTTTTCACGGGCATAAATATTCCATTTAAAATTTATTTATTTTACCGCAGGAAGATATCTTATTTAATGGGACCCATATGTAATAAAGAAAATCAACGGTTAGTGTTAATTCCCATACGATGAGGAGAGTCTATGCGAATTCACATGATGCAGCCATGTGTCTAGTCCCACGATGCATTCATAACCCTAAGCCGAAAGGAGTCCAATTGGCAGTTTCTAACTTGTCACCACGATGATATTTAATACGCGGGCCTGGTCAAAATAGCGAAGACTTTGCAAAGAAAGACCCTTTTGATCCAACGGCTAGCGTTGATTCGCATACAGGATGGGAACTTCATGCGAGTTTACGAGATGAAGACACGTGTCCCCGGTCCCACTGAGACTCAAAGATTCTAACTGACGCAGATCCAACTGGCGGTTCTCGATTGGATAGTGAAGATTACTTGTATCGCACGGGCCTAGGCGGAAGACATGGAATACAGTTTGGTAGATCCTATGGTCGTCGCAAAAGCACTATGAAAAGGGCTATCAGGGAATATCCTTAGTGAGTTCACGCAATGAAGACACCTTTCATAAGAGGCCCCTTTGAAATCCAACTGCATCATAAATAAAGTGGAATGTACAGTTAGCAGATCCAACGGCTAGCGTGAAATCGCATACAAGGAAGGAACATTGTGCGAATTCACGCGATGAAGACATGTGTCCGATCCCACAATGACTCCAAAGCTTAAATATGATAGAAATCTGATTGGCGGTTTCTGATTTGTCACTAAGATGACATGTAATGTGCGGCCCCGGTCAAATACAACGAAGACTGTGCAAAGAAAATCCTTTTGATCAGACGGTTGTCGTGCATTCGCATGCCTGGAGGAAATTTTATGCGAATTCATGCGATCACGACATCTGTCCTCGGTCCCATTGAGATTCCACCTTTAAAAGTGACTAGGATCTAGCTGGCGGTTTCTGATTTGTCAAATGAGATGACGCGTACTGTGGGTCCACTCTTCGTAAAGTGAAGTAGTAATTAAAATGCGGCAGGATCAAACGGTCGTCGTAAAGGTGCAAGTTAAAGATGCAAGGAAGATAATTCATGCGTCTGTGTGCGGTGCAAACACGTGTCCGGTCCCACCAAAAAGCAAAAGGCTTTGGTGACTTCGCAGGGAGTTAAAATATAATGTGTTTTAAATGTTATTTAATTTTATGACATAGTGATAAAAGATATATATATATATATATATATATTGTCATAGCATTATTTTAAATACAGAGCATGTTGACTTAAGGTTTTATTTGAAATATTTAACATGTCGATATCATTTTTTGAAAGGTGGTGAATAATATATATGCGGTCATGTCTGATCGGTGATTGACACTCAATGAGAAGACTTCATGTGGCATGGAAAAATCAAATAAAGCCCAGTCGACTACTGAAATGGATCATTTTCTTGATAAATACCAGATAATGTAAAGAAGACTAATCGACCGAGATATGAAGCATGAAGATATGATGACCTATGCATTATCAATCATATTTGTGCAGAAGTTTTAATGATATATTCTTGCAGCGATAATACAATTATCATTCCAGATTATAAGCTATTGTTTATGAATGATTAATTCATTCTTATTTGTAATCTTTAATGGTTTAGTTGTTGGTCTTAGGATTAGGAATGGATTATGAACCGTTGCATCAACCCTTCGCTTGTTTGCACCTTTTCAAATAATGTATTATAAAAGGGTATCAAGGTTGATGTAAGAGGGGGTTCTTTTGGTGTTGTTTTTCCACCATTAGAATTATAGATAGTTTCTGATCAGCACTGCAACCTGAACTATTTGTAATTGTTTTCTGATATCAATATATGAGTAGACCTGTGCTCTTATTGGAAATAGATATTTATCATTTGCAATCAGTCCCTTCGATAAACCAATTAGATCTTCCTCAGCATGATTGTTTAATGCATATACTCGTAAGTCAGATTATTTGAAATTATGTTCAGTTTGTTCGCTCATCTTGCATGGTTAAATCCTTTTGATTGATGCATAAATCAATAGGTCTGTCATTTGAGAGAACCCTGAGATAGCTTTGAGTTTTTCTTAAGTTGTATATTCATTCTATTGATCATCTGAGGTGATTGATTCCTTGTGAATTAGTCTCTAAGGTTGAACATTAAGGTTGGATGATTTCGACTCTATTTCCCAAAAGGAAACAAGGCACTAGTCTGTTCTTGCATATTGGATCCTGGTTACTTGGTTTTGGTTTGTGTTGCTGTGAAGGTCTATCCATCAAATTCAATCATATATTCAAGCAAAATTTCAATAATCTATTACAGTTTCATATTTATAATCCATTGTTACCAGTGCTATATAACTTTGAAGTTCTCTTTTGCCAAACTTTGAAGGGATTAGTAGTTGGAGGATCTTGTTATCTGCTATAAAACACCTTGGCACTCAAAGACAAAGTTCAAGGAGAAGGCCCACCAGCCTAGGTCTTGCAGAGCCTGAATTATAGAGGTTGTATCCCTTTCCCTAAGGCTATACCTGTTAGTTGGCCGGAACAGTTGGTTTTCTCAGCATTGGGTAGGCAAAACCCATAGGAATTCCAATCTGTAGTTTTGAGCACCAACAGGATGCTAGGAAGTTGCTCTCTCAGTTTACAAAGTACAAAATCTATCATTGCTTCAGGGAGGCAAATGGACTTGCAGACTAGTTAGCCAACAAGGGAGTCAATTTGGCATGTGACTCTCTTTATTGTGATAATGATCCCTTAGTGAGATCTCTAACCTATGAAATGGGGGTTGACTCAGTGATGAGAGAGTTTGCCCTTGGCACTGGTTTATAAATCGACTTCAATGTGATGGGTGATCATGTAGGCAATTGTCAGATTAGATTGTCAAGGATCTTCCCAAGACACCTGACTTCACATGGTGACCACATCTTGCCTCTATTTAATGGATTTCCTCTTGATTTAGCTCCTCGGGACTGTACACATCTTTTTCTTCACACAATGGTTACTTTGTCTCCTACCGTCATTTTGACGCGTGAGGTGGTATGTTCTTTGGGGAATTATCAAGTGGCTCTATACTTTTCTGGCTCTGTGTATTTACTTTCTTGCTAAGGTGTTACCTTTGTTTTTGGTCACTTGGTTGCCGAGATTTCAAGTACAGATTGGTATCCTTCCACTCGTGGGGAGAGTTGGCAGCCACATTTAATAATCATCTTCACCTCCTTTTAGTAATCTACTCACAGGTTCTCATTCTTCATACTTGGGCTTCAGTTTTATGTTTTCTTGGGTGCCCTCTCAGTGTCTTCTCTGGTCCTTGTCTCTTCAGTGCTTTGGTTTTTCTATTTTGGTTTCGACCTACTATGGAATACAAAGATCTCAATTTGTGCATTCGACTTCCAATGTATGAATGGGAGTGCCCAATTCTAGATGACTACATGTTATGCCATATGCGAGTGACTTTGAAATCATTGTTGAATGTTGTGGTTGATGTTTTTCATAGGGTAATTGGAGAGCATGTCCTATTTCCTTCTTCCACCCGCAGCATTTTCCACTCGCAGGTTCTGTCAATTTACCTCTCCAATTTCTATGATATGATGTAGGACTGCATACCTTTTATAGAGATGGCGGCCAAGGTGGTGAGGCAGTATTTGATAATGAAACAAAACATTCACCATGTAGTTATGGGTTATGCACTGAGAGACTCACAAGAATGGGTTGGTGAACCTTTTCACCTGGGCAGGCTAGATAAAGATATGGAATTTGTCAAGCTGTATGATGCTTTCAAATTAGGCATGTCTGACAGAAGTTTAGGGACATTCACGAAGAACACCGCACACCTGGTTGAATTCATACCCGTGTCCCTCATGGTTGATGCGTACAACCTCTTTGACAACATGACAACTATTATGGCCTTCTCAAATGAAGAAGTCATGGACACACCTTTTCCTCCACATGCAAGGGTTTTAGAGGAATCACAATCAGCTACCCTAGAATCGGTGTGTTCAATAAATGTTTGTATTTGTCCATGCCATTGCCATGGCTTGTTTAAGCCAAGAGGCTAAATTCTAGTCAATGTCTCATGGGGTTTTTTGGGTTTTTTGAGGTTTTTCTATGTTAGTAATAACTGAGAGGGGGGGTGAATCAGTGGCTTCAAAATTTATCCTTCAAACTTAACCTCCAATCAATAAATCTCAAATTATTATGTCCCTATAAGATGCATGCCATGAAATACTAATAATGATTAAGTGTCTGTCAGTTCTCTCTATCAATCCTTATTCTTACGTGATTACCGATAAGAAGTATAACTATTTACCGAAACTCAGTAAATAAGTAGAGTATACCGATCAATCCAGAATTAGCTATGTAAGATACAAAATAGTAAAAAAATGAATCATACACACATGACACATGAATTTTTAACATGGAAACCCTCTTAAGGGAAAAACCACTAGGATCGGTACTCCAAATTTTCACTCTTCTAAAGTGAGCCCTGTTAGGAGCCAACCCTGTTAAAGGTTACAAACACACTATTAAGTGCGACCTTGTTAGAGGATTTTATACATAGAGGTTGTCACTTAGTATCGGGCATCTGTTGCTACCATCTTTAAATTAGCCTCCTTCTTAGACTGTCAATAGGTATCAAAAAATTCCAATGCTACTTTCATGAATCAACCTTTTTGGCCCTCCTTGAGATGTACCTCAATATATAGAAGACTGTTAAGTCCTACTTGGTTAAGAGACTTGATGCTTCAATGGTTAAATTGAAACACTATGACCTGTTTATATTGCAACTTTGAAGAACAGATTTCAAATCTATTTAACTACATTACCTCTCTGACCAATGTATCAATTCAATCCTTTGTGATCCATACTTTCTGCTATGTGATGCTATGCTTCACTGTTCATCGGTGTCTACAGAATTCCTTAACTCTTCCTTCAGCTTGTTTGATCAGGACTGCATGAAGTTTTTCTTCATCATCCTCTTTCTATTCACTCCCCTTAATCCCATTCGTAAATGAATTAAGCTTGTCTCTTATATAGAGATGATATTCATTGTTTCTTGATTCTTGAGTCTTGGCGTGAAAAACAATCTAGCCAATTAGATTTAAAGTATAACTCCTGATTTGTCTCAGAGATATCTTCTTGCCAACTGTACAAATCAGATTTAAATCAATCACTTATCTCTGATCGAATAAAACAAAGTAGACAACTAGTTAAGTCTATTTTTAGCTCTGTCAGCTAGATGTTTTATCATTTTATGAACATTATATTCCATCGGTCACCACTACAGTTAATTGTCGGTGACAACTGACAGTTCCATCAGTAAGACTCTAGTTAGTTTTGTGATCTCTGTCCGTCAGGCATCATTGGAGTTTTACTCGTCGGGAAACCTTCTGACTTTTCTCATCGGGCATCACTGTGGCTTTGCTTCATCGGGAAACACTATGCTTTTGATCATTGGGTATCACTGTGACTGTTCTTCTTTTCTCTTACCATCGGTGTGCACTATGTCTATGTTGTTTGTCACTAAATGAATACTTGACTTGTATGCATCCCTGAAAGCATAACCTTTGTTCCTTTGATTCTCTCAAGTTTTTGGCATTATGTACATGACCGTATAGATGATATCAAATTGACTTCAATGACAATACAATACATTAACTGATTTAATGCCTTACATTATATTCAACTTAATATTGTCAAACATTCAATCAGTTACATGTCATCAATCTCTCCTTTTGGCATTGATGGAAACATACTAAATTATCACACTATACTATTTCTAATACAATATGAAATACAATAGTTGAGATTCATGAAACTACCAATCTTTTTGTTTTGATAACCAATAAAAGTCTGACCATCGGTAAGCTCTATTTTGGCTTAGATTTGATTCTTGCATCTCTCTATTAGAATGAATTTAGAATAACTAAGAGGGGGGTGAATCAGTTATCCTCAGGTCCATATGTGCCCATATAAAACTTTATACCACTTCAACAACTCATATCTGCTCGACAGTAATAAACAACAAAAGTGTGCAATTTACTGTACTAATGAAATAAGCTTACAGAAACTTAACAGTAACACACAACATAAACATTCACATATTTTTACACCATGATTTAATGTGGAAACCCAATATGGGAGAAACCACCAATAACATGCTACCAAAATTTCACTCTTCTGAAGTGATGCCTTGTTAGGAGCCAACCCTGTTAAAGGTTACAAAACACACTGTAAAATGTGACCTGGTTAAAGGATTTAATCACTCTGTCAGGAGTGGCCTTGTTAAAGGACTTAGAACATTCCAATCTAAATGTCACCTTGTTCAAAGGATTTATACAATGACTGTTAGGTCAACCTGGTTAAAGGATTTGAACTGATACAATGGTTAGAAAGTAAGCGACAGGTGTGATCTGATACATACAACTTACTTTGCAAATCCAGATCCAATTTTAACTCTAATGCTAATTCACTGAGTGGCCTCCATTTTCATCTCAAACTTTAGATCTTCTTGGAAATATATCAAGTAATCTCTCTCTACTTCTCTAGTCAGCCTTCTTTACTAGGTTTTTCCAATTAGTCAATTAACCATGCAATACTCTTTCATAGAACTTCTCCTTACACTTGGATACTATGACAATAACCTCTATAGGTTATATTATACCTCTTCATCTAGGTCAGATACATCTTTTTCCGCTTAATCAAGATCGTAGATCTTAGGTTAGGTCAGATCCAATGGATCCTTCCATCATTACATTTAATTTACTTCTCCAATACAGTTATTAATTAAACATTGAATCCATGCACTAATAATAGTTTCCCGTGCATTAAATGTTTGTGGACCAATCTTAATTAACAATGCATATCCTAATGAAATCAACTATGTCGATAAGAGATCTCAAATCTCATCAATTACTAAAATACTGCTGCTCGACTTTCTCTGTCTCCCTCGGCATTTCATTGGCGTTTGACACCATATTTGCTTTTCTCGGCATCACATTTCTCTTTTCTCGACATAAAATTTTCTTTTCTTGGCATCGACCTTCTAGTGAACTATCAGTGAAAGATAAACAACATATCACTTTGCCAAAGTGCAAATTGATCAAGTAGCCTGTTGTATACTCATAACTCAACCATTTCCTCAGTCTTCTTGTTATCCTATTCTTCAAGTCTTTATCAATCAATAGATATGATACTCAAACATGCAACAATAGTCTCACTAGTTAAGGTTTGACATCAATGACAAAATAACAATTGTCTACATTTTAGCAATCTTTCCAACAATCTCCCTCTTTGGCATTGATGGCAACACTAAACTATAAAACAATTATTTGCAACCAAAGTTACCATACAATCCAAAAAGTGTATGTGTTCCTTGATATGTACAAATCTTCATTAATGTATCTAGCTTCATTTTGATTCTCAACTGTAAAATATTACTCCCTCTGTGTCTGTAATCACACTGATATCTTTCTGTTGCTTCTTCAGCCCCCTCTTTCAGTAATATCTCCCTCATATTTGTTGTTTTTATCAATAATTTGTTTTAGCAATAATCTTCCTCTTTAACAACAATGCCAAAGATGTTGAAATCTTTATTATGCAGATTCATCTTGTTCTAATCTTTGTATCATGTTGTTCATGTTGTCTTTGTTTATGTCTGATCTTCTTTTCTTTTCTTGTCTTCCACTTCTTAGTTTTTAGGCAGCATCTTAAAAATGTGACTTACTATGCATCAATGTGTCAAGTGTTACGATTAAAACATTTGATGCTACAATTCCTTTCAGAACTAGAGAGCCTCTGCTAGGGGAATCACCCCCAATTTACCTCTTAGATACTCATTAGCATCCTTGGGTAATGATTTTGTAAATATGTTTGCCAACTGTTCCTTAGTGTTCACATATTCTAGTCTCACTTCCTTCTTCTCAACTAGCTCCCTCAAGTAATGATACTTGGTAGCTATATGCTTTGTCTTAGAGTGAATTATAGGATTTTTTGAAATATTAATTGAACTCATGTTATCACAATATATGACAACTCGTTCTGTGATCTCCTCCTTCATTCCTTTCAGTAGTATCTTCAACCACACAATGTTTGAACAATTAACTGTTGCTGCCACATACTCGGCTTCGCATGGAGATTGTGAGGTGCAATTTTGTTTCTTGCTTGTCCAAGAAACTAATATTTTCCCCAAAATAAATGCTCCTCCTATGGTGATTTTTCTATCATCCACATTACCAGCCCAGTCAGAATCAGTATAGACCCTGAGTTCAAACTTGTCATTCCATTTGTAATATAGGCCATAATCTTATGTACCTTTCAAATATCTTAGAATTCTTTTCACTGTCATTATATGTGTCTCTATTGGATTAGCATAAAATCTAGCAACAACTCCAACTACTAATGCAATATCAGATCTATTGTGTACAACATATTGCAGCTTACCAATCATTGATCTGTATAGTGTTTGATTTACCTCTTTTGTATCATCATTCTTTGTCATCTTCTATCCAGTAGACATGGGTGTACTCACTGGTTTTGAATCTTCCATACAAAAAAGATTTAGTATCTCCTTGGCATATTTGTAAACCAACAAAGAATTTTATCTCACCAAACATAGACATTTCAAATTCAGTTTGCATCTCTTTTGCAAATGCTTTGCATATCATATCTTGTCCACTGAATATGATGTCATCAACAAAACTTTCAGCCAATAAAATTCATTTACCTTGCTCTGTCTTCAAATATAGATTGTTGTTTTCATTTGTTCTTGCAAATCCAATCTTTATCAGATAATTGTGCAATCTTTCATACCATACTCTGGGTGCTTGTTTAAGTCCATATAACACCTTGTGCATTCTACAAACCATGTTCCTCTTGCTTGGGTCAACAAATCCATCAGCTTGTTCAATATATACTTCCTCTTCTAATATCCCATTTAGAAATGCTTACTTCATATCCATTTGATAAACTTTAAATCCTTTGTAGGCTACATATGCAAGTAGAGTTCTTACGCCTTCCAATATTGTCACTGGGGTGAATGTCTCTCCATAGTCAATTCCTTCCTCTTGTCCATAACCTTTGCATACCAGTCTTTCTTTGTTCCTTGTTATCTCTCCATGTTCATTCGGCTTGTTTCTGAATACCCACTTAGTACCAATTACATTTTTTTTTTAGGCCTCGGTACTAGTGTCAATGTCTTTTATTTTCTATCTCTTCATTCAAGGCTTAAATCCAATATTCATTGTCTAAAGCATCTTTTACTGTCTTAGGCTCAAAATCACATAGCAAACATTTGTCTTCTCTTAATTTGCTTCTTTTCATAAGTGTAGAATCCTCTACTCCTATGATTTGATCAATTTTATGGTGCCTTCTCACATATTTTTCCAAAGTAGGCTCTTTCTCAGCTTCAATTTGATCATTCATATTCATTTCAGGTTGAAAGTGTGACTCGACATCTCCATCAGATAGCTCGGCACTCACCTCGTGTTACCTAGCAATTTCATTTTGTGTCTCGGTAGGTGCAAACTATTGCTCGACAACTTCATTTATAGTTTTTTTAGAATCCTCCTCTTCAGGATAAGTGAATGATCTATAACTTTCAGGCTCAATCATGCTTTTAGGTTCATTTCTCTCTGCATATTCATCAATTCTAACATTTGCACTTTCCACAATTTTGTTAGTGTTAGAATTCAAGCACTTGTATAGTTTACTCTTAGTAGAATATCCAAGAAATATGCCTTCTTCTCCTTTAGCATCAAGCTTACCATTTCTATTATCCTTCAGTATGAAACATCTACTCCCAAAGACTTTAAAACAACTTACAGTAGGTGCATGTCCATACCATAGCTCATAAGGTGTAGTATTTGTACCTTTCTTGACTTGTACTCTGTTCAAGGTATAAACTTTTGTACTTACACCTTCTCTCCAATATTTTTGTGCAACATTTTTCTCCATCATTAATGTTCTGGCATAATCCATGATAGATTGATTTCTTCTTTCAACTAAACCATTCTGTGGCGGTGTCCTAGGTGCAGACATCTATCTTTTAATCCCTCGATCATTGCAAAACCTGTTAAACTTATTGGAAATGAACTCACCTCCTCTGTCAGATCTCAAATATTTTAGACTCTTACCTGTTTCCTTTTCAACTTCTTCCAAGTACCACTTAAATAACTGAAATGCATTAGATTTTTCTTTAAGAAACATAACAGTCATCATCCTATAGTATTCATCCACAAATAGAATAAAATATTTGTCTCCACAGTAACTTGTCTCCCCAATAGGTCCACAAAGGTTAATATGAACCAATTCCAAAATATTCTCAGAAGTATGAGTTTTTCTCTTAAAGCTAGATTTAGTCATTTTTCCCAATTGACATTGCTTACACATTGCATTCTCAGGTTTCTTTAACTTAGGCAGCCCTCTAACCTTTTTTCAATTTACTTATGCTTACCAAGTTATCAAAGTTAACATGACATAGCCTCTTATGCCATAACCAAACATCATTATATTGTGCAAACAAGCATGTCTCTTCAGCTAAGTCTAGATAAAATAAGTTACCTCTAGTTTTCTCACCACTTCCAACTAATTCTCCATTGGCATCATAGATCTTTTCTTTCCTGTGATGGAATTCAACTCTACAACTAGAAGTGTTTAGATGTGAAACACTCAACAAGTTATACTTAAGATCATCAACCCAATACACATTATCACATCTAATCTTGTCAGTCAATTGAATTGATCCTTTCCCTTTAGCTCTACAAGGTGTATCATTACCAAATTTAACATATCCACCTTTACATTGATCTAAGGTTTCAAATTTTTCCTTATCACCAGTCATGTGATGTGAACAACCACTGTAAATAATCTTACGATCACCTTTACTCATATAAGAAATTAGTGCACTTTTCTCATCATCATCAAAATCATCTTTCATTGAAACATACACAAGTTCTATATCATTTTCATTAGATTTATTAGATTCATTGTTAGTGGCTTCTTCAACTATATAACAATATTTCTTACCTTTGTCTTTGTAATCCTTGTACTTTCTGTAGTCTCGGTCATCCTATCTATCTTTGTACTTGTTATCTCTTCTTTCATCTTTCTCATTCTTATCAAGAGATCTAGCGGGAATATGAAACTTTGTTACAAGAAAAACAAATAATAGGAAGTTTACCTCTGAATTTTCCTTTTCCTCTAGCTAGTCTACTTGCCATAAGTGCCTCAAGCTCTTCTAGATCATTATCTAAAGTGTCACTATCACTGCTCACACATTTCTTTCCTTTCCTTTATTTTCTAATGACCATTTGTGACTTGAATGCAGATTCAACAGTTTGTGGAGTATAGTTGTCAAAATTTGACATCTCAAATGCAGTAAGTCTGCCTACCAAACATTTCAGAGTCAAATTGTTGTTAGGAGTACATCTCCGTTCTTGAATTGCAGATACTCTAATAGCATAAATAGGAAGAAGTGTTCTTAATACCTTGCTCATGATAGTGTCATCATCAATGGTTCCCTTAGCTCCTCTAATAGCATTTACAACTTCCTTTTATCCTATCATAATATTGCACTATATTTTCTCCTTCTTGCATTTTCAAATCATCAAACTTACCTCTCAAGCTTTCAGATTTGGCTCTTAGTACATTAATATCACCTCCATAGATGGTTTGAAGGGCATACCACATCTTATTTTCACTTGTACAGTCCTTGATGTCCTCAAATTCATGATAGTTTAGTGATGATACAAGTTCCAACATTGCTTGATTCTGTTCATGCTTTTCTTTTAATTGTGCAGCATTTAGAACTCCAGTAGGGGATACATATTCTTGTTCAATATGTTGTTTAGAAGAATCACCAATACTAGCCAAGTGAAGTTTCATCAAACTTTTCCATTCAGGAAAGTTGTCCTTGTTAATCTTTGGTCCATCCCTTTTATACATCTTAATCTTTATCTCCAAGTACCTTCAAACTATTTCAACAGAACAAAGCTCGGATACCAATTGTTAGAATGAATTTAGAATAACTAAGTTGGGGGTGAATCAGTTATCCTATGGTCTAGATGTGCCCATATAAAACTTTATACCACTTCAACAACTCAGATCTGCTCGACAGTAATAAACAACAAAAGTGTGCAGTTTATGGTACTAATGAAATAAGCTTACAGAAACTTAACAGTAAAAGACAACATAAACATTCACACATTTTGACACCATGATTTAATGTGGAAACCCAATATGGGAAAAACCACCAGTAACATGCTACCAAAATTTCACTCTTCTGAAGTGATGCCCTGTTAGGAGCCAACCCTGTTTAAGGTTACAAAACACACTGTAAAATGTGACCTGGTTTAAGGATTTAATCACTCTATCAGGAGTGGCCTTGTTAGAGGACTTAAAACATTCCAATCTGAATGTGACCTTGTTTAAAGGATTTATACAATGGCTGTTAGGTCAACCTGGTTAAAGGATTTGAAATGATACAATGGTTAGAAAGTAAGCAACAGGTGTGATCTGATACATACAACTTACTTTGAAAATTCATATCCAATTTCAACTCTAATGCTAATTCACTGAGTGGCCTCCATTTTCATCTCAAACTTTGGATCTACTTGAAAATCTGTCAAGCAATCTCTCTCTGCTTCTCTGCTTAGCCTTCTTTGCTAGGTTTTGCCAATCAGTCAATTAACCCTGCAATACTCTTGCATACAACTTCTCCTTACACTTGGCTACTATGACAATAACCTTTATATTTTATAGTATACCTCTTCATCTAGGTCAGATAGATCTTTTGCTGCTTAATCAAGATCATAGATCTTAGGTTATGTTAGATCCAACAGATCCTTCCATCATTTCATTCAATTTACTTCTCCAATGCAGCCATTAATTAAACATTGAATCCATGCCCTAATAATGGTTTCCCATGCATTAAATGACTGTGGACCAATCTTAATTAACAATGCATATCCCAATGAAATCAACTATGTCGGCCAGAGATCTCAAATCTCATTAACTACTAAAATATTATTGCTCGGATTTCTCTGTCTCCCTTGGCATTTCACTGGTGCTCGACATCATCTTTGCTTTTCTCGGCATCACCTTTCACTTTGCTCGTCGTCGACTTTGCTTTGCTCAACATCGACCTTCTAGTGAACTGTTAGTGAAAGATAAATAACATATCACTTTGCCAAAGTGCCAAATGATCAAGTAACATAACATATCTTCTTGTTATCCTATTCTTCAAATATTCATCAATCAATAAATATGGTACTCAAACATACAACTATAGTCTCACAAGTTAAGGTTTGACATCAATGACAAAATAATAATTGTCTATATTGTAGCAATATTTCCAACACTCTCTTTATTCTTATGCGTTGTGTTCCCTCCTTGTGTCAATTTCTCTCCCTTGACTGTTCTTTCTCTTTTGATGTCTTTTTCTCTTGTCAACAACTCTCCATTTGTATTATCTTTCCATCCAATTTCTCTCCCTAAGGATATAATCTCTCCCAGTTGGAGTTTATGTGATAATGGATAATCTCTTTCCCTTTTCAGAAAGATCTGATAATATGGATAATTTATCTCCCTTTGACAACAATGCCAAACAAATATTTTAACAATATCTGATATTCATGTCAAACAATCATTTTTCTCCATCCATAATATATTCCTCGAATTCCCCTTATCCATCAACAATACATCAATATATGCTCTGGTGCTCGGTGCTGATATATACCTGTCTGCATATAGATGTAGCTTTGAAGCTCATCTCTTTTCTTGCATCAACATTAATGATATTATGATAATATGTAGGCTGATGCAGCCTTCTAGTCATTTTACTGACTAGTAGACAAGGGTTTGACCCCTAGTCTCTTTCT
This sequence comes from Thuja plicata, assembly GCA_018584345.1. NCBI lineage: Eukaryota > Viridiplantae > Streptophyta > Pinopsida > Cupressales > Cupressaceae > Thuja > Thuja plicata. Next base: position 2,389,050 of record MU227823.1, on the reverse strand, counting down.
CAAGTACTCAAATGCATCCTTGGGCAGTGGCTTTGTTAAGATATCAACTAATTGTTCTTTTGATTGCACATACTAAAGTGTCACTTCCTTTTCTTGAACTTGTTCTCTCAAATAATGATACTTGATAGAAATGTGTATAGTCTTAGCTTGCATGATTGGATTCTAGGAAATGTTTATTTCACTGGTGTTACCACAATAGATAATTACGGGTTCTAAGATCTTCATATGCATACCTTCCAGTAACTATTTGATCCATGCAATATTTGAGCAATTTTTAGTAGCAGCAACATACTCTACATCTGCAGTAGACTAAGAGATGCATGCTTGCTTCTTTCTAATCCATGTGACAAGTCTGTCACCCATAAAGAATGCTCCTCCAGTTGTTCTCTTCTGGTCATCAAGATTTCAATACCAATCAGCGTCGGTAAACACCTTAAGTTCAAATTTTCCTTCTCTTCTATACCATAAGCCATATTCCTCAATATTCTTCGGATATCTTAAAATCATTTTCACAACAATTATATGTGATTCCTTGGGGTTAGTAGAAAATCTAGCAACAATTCCTACTGTATGTGCAATATCTTGTCTAGTGTGTACAACATACATGAGTTCTCCAATCATTGATCTCTACAAAGTCTGATTTGCCTTTGTTCTATTGTCCTCCTTTGTCAACTTATATCCAGTAGCCATCGGTGTTCCAACTGGTTTGGAATCTTCCATCATGAATATTTTTAGGACCTCTTTAATGTATTTGGACTGTGTAATGAAAATACCTTCACTTTGTTGAATGATCTGTAGACCAAGAAAGAACTTTATCTCTCCAAACATAGACATCTCAAACTCTTTGCTCATCTCATTAGCAAATGATTTTCATAGAATATCATTGACTCCAAATATGATGTCATCAACAAATATCTCAACAATCAAAGTGTTAGCATCAGTACTTCCTGTTGGTTGTATTTCTTGTTTTGGCAGTTCTCATGGTTCCCTGTCCTTTTCTCTGCATGCTGGTGTTTTCAATTCAACTATCTCTCATTCATTTTGGCCTCGCCTATGCCAAGTTTTTAGGTTTTCAAGCCTAAACCTAACTAAAATTTGTAAAAACCCTAAAAACCATAGGCTTCCCAAGTGTTAAGCATAAAAATTAAACCCTAAGCCATGTCATTCTGTTTCAAAGTTACTTTTTCTATCCACTTAAGGTATGTGTTTTAATTTAGGTCACCTTGTCGCGTTACTCCGAGCGAATATTCCAAATGTCTTCCCAACTTGGCATTTTCCTTTATGTTGCGTGGTCTCGTTCAAATTTAGAATATTCTTTCAGTGTTATGAGACTCAGTGATTTCTTCATGTCAGATAGTCGCAAGATAACCATGTTATAAGGCTTCATGCAGAAGGGACCCACTACTTAGTCGGGTGATCGCAGGAAATTCTTAACAGTTATGAGAATGTTTTCAGACTTCACGATTACCTTATGTCACCTTATCTCAAGATCAATCAAAATTCAAAGTTAAGATAAACCTTCAGTCGCGTGGTCTTGAAATAGAATAGCGGTTAAGAAATACTGACCGAGACTTCATGACTAACCGTTTGAAGTTTGTAGTAAAGTATACTCGGGATGTCGCTAGAACAAGACAATGTTTTAGTTCTCCATTATGCAGTAAGTAGACAAATGACTGTATGACATGTGTCACAAGGCAGGTGGACGTTAAGAGATTATCACATAGTCGCAAGAAAGAGAAAATGGACTCAGCGACAATGAGACTAAGTATTTTCCCTTCAGTCACGGTGTCTGAGAAAGATTTAAGGGTATCCACGAGCATATAGAAATTACATAACGACCATAGGATAAAAAAATTAGAGGATCTGACAGTGGTCGCAGAGTCTGAGAAGAAAAGTGCCCAAAGGGAAAAGTCCTTCTGACTTGGCGATTAAGGTATGTCGCGCAGTCGTCAGAAGTAAAAAAGGGGTGCATGTAACCTGTTAGGGTAAGATTGAATGCTTAGGACTTATATACCGTGATTGGGTGACTAAGAATTGTCACATAGTCTTGAGATAAAATAAAGGCATTTGGTGACAGGGAGATAACCGTAAAAGGTTAAGGGCAACGGCTAGTCGCAAACTCTCATAATGAATGATGAGTTAGTCTTAACTGTCTGCGACTTTGATTTCTGTTATGTCGCATGATCGCCAGATCGTGACTCAGGTCAGCCAGAGGTAAGAATATGCATTGTCACCATGTCTCAAGATGAAACCATGGGTTAGTGAGAGAGGACCGCGACAAAGAGACTTAATGCAGTCACGCAGTCGCCTGATCCAAAGATCTAAAAAATGGTGGCAGTTTTTTAATGTGACAATATGAATCGCTTGATGACCAATCAAAGGCTTGCATTTTGATTACTGTGAAAAAAGAGTAGTTGAGATGTAAGACAGTTAACGAATTACAATGTGACATGTTAGCCCTTTTGAATGCAGTTGGATTGCTCTGAGGATTCACTTTAAAAAATTTGATTTCCTGTCAAGCTCAGGAACTACGGCTAGGTTTTTGTTCAAGTTCATAGCATGTCAATTTAATGACAAAACTGATGCTTCTGAATCATGAGATAAGTACTCTGAATGATGGCTATAAGGATTTGAGGGTGCATTCATTTTCATTCACCATGCTTTCAGTTTTCAGAGCCCAAGTTGTTAAGTTTGTAGAAAAGAGATACTTTTCTCAGTTTGCAGTGTTTCTAAGATTGATTAAAGAGTTCTAAATTTTAGGAAATTGTGCACAGGACAGTCTGTTGATCTCAGAAATAGATTTGTTTCAATATCGGTAAGGAGTAAGGGATTCAGGGTGTTGTAAACATGAGCAGGGATTTGAGTGTTGCTTTGACAAGTGGAGGGAGTGAAGAGGAACAGAAAGGAAAGAAAAGTTTCTCTGATGAGTTTCTGCGCCTCCTGCCTGGTACAACGCAGAATAAGAAAGCTAATGCTAGTGTCCTCCTAAATGAGTACAAAGAAATTCAAGATGCTCTGACTCTAGGGACAACAGGTTTCTCCCTTTTCAATTATTTCTATAAAAATTATGATAAGCCCATCCTAGTATCGAACCCTTGGACATGTGGTTTAGCTAGATTGCTTGTTCCTGATGTCTTCCTATATGTAGACCTATTTTTAGACCTATCCAATCACTATGATGTCCTGACAAAGACCATCAAAAGGGATGATGGCACTGCCCTTTTAATTTTGAACAGAAACTCATTCATGTAGGCTTTTGGCTTGTTTAGTACCATGTCTACTAAAATTGACATGACAAAGCAAGAGAAGAGGTATAGTTCAAAGCCTGCTATTGCTAAAGGCTTACTGCAGAAGCACATGTTGAAACAGGTGAAAAAGTACTTAGATCCTATGACTGAACCAAATCCATATTATTACAAGGATCTACTCTTCTACATTAAGTATAACTCCTATGCCCTATGTAGAGTGCTAGGGATAGATGGAGATGCAGAGAAAATTAATGCTGGCATCCTGATGATGGTGCTAGACTTGCAAGAGGTGCATTCAAGCACCAACTATGACTATATTCAACATATAATTGATGAAATGCATGAGGGTTTCGTTGCAACCCAGAAAATATTAAATAATCCCAAGGAGAAGGAGCCTAAATTTTTGCATTACTTAGTCCTAATGCATCTCCTTTTATACTTCAATTTTGTAATCATGGATGTCAATAATTTAACTCCTCAGAGATTCTATCAAACATCACCAAATCCTATCCAATTTTGGGTGAGGGTTTGGAATTACACTTCGAGGGAGTGTGACTACTATGCCTTTTAGAATTGGATTGTGTATCCAATTGTACAGAGTTTGGGAACAAGCAGGACTAGAGTCCCATTAAAGGTTATACAATTGCTCAGGCCCTGTGATTATACAGATAATTGGCCTGGAAAACATAATTGGGGTGATTTCTTCTTGGAAGAGAATTATACCATTATTAGGGTATATGGGTGTATTCACCCACCTCATTTATTACCATATCATGTGCCTGTGAGAGTAGCTGCAATGGAATTCATATGGCAGTTGTTATTAATGGATAATGAGCACTTTGCACCACACAAAAAGGGGACTATAACCCCTAGGCAATTCAAAATTTCCAACTTTACAATTGGCAAGAATGCCATTGATGAAGTGGGTCAATGGTTGGGGAAATACAAGATGGTGGCAGCCCCTTATAGATACATTGACCCAGAGGGCTTCATCGCAGGGGTTAGGAAATTGTATACTGCTACAATCCCTAATACCAATGTTCACTGTGAGTGCATAGAATAAGATACAACAAGGAACATCTTTGATGAAGATGACATCCATACTAGAAGACTGAGAATCTAGGAGTTGCTGAAGCTAGAAAGGCAAATAAAAAGAAATGGGTTGTCTTTTGGGGGTTTTTACCCTGATCTCCCATATTTTGATAGAATCAAGGCCATGATAGATAACTATTATGTGCTTGTAGAGCAACTGGATACAGTCCTAGACAAAAAAGGTGCTCAAACACCTGAACACTCAAATTCAGAATATGAGAGTGGCAGTGACAGTGATTATGCACGTCCTCCCATGTATCCTTCACCACAAAAAGCCTCACAGAAAAAAGTGGCTGAGATTCCACAGTTACAGGGAGTAAAGGGTCACATTATAGATCTTATAGTTTCTACCCAGCCTGATGATGTAGAGGAGCCTGCTGCAAAGAGGTAGAAATTGGAATTAGGGAAGCCTTCAATGGAAGGACAAAGTAAGAAAAAGAATAAGGCTAAGGCCTTAGTACCTGGCACCAGGTTATATGATCATAACCTAAGAAAAGCCATCAGGGAAGGCAAGAAACAACAGCCTGACCTAGATGATGAAGTTGAGGTACCACTCAGAGCTTGTGTTGATGAAAGATTGCTTCATCAGCAAAAATTTCTAGATGATGATAGCTTTGTAAAAATAGAGGAGTTTAAAGACTTCCTAAGATGGCACAAAATAGAGCAAATAAGATCTCAATTGAGTGAGGATGGGAAAGAAACAATAACAAATGAAGCCCTAGTGGATTTATAGAATTATGATCCTGAGAGTGAGGATATTTCACCCGAGGATGCCAGGAAGATGGTGCTGGGAAGGGGAATATTGTTGGCTGAGGGATGGGATTTGGCATCTTCCTTCATCATAGACCAAATCAGAAAGTAGCCAGATTTGAAAATGGCTAGTGAGGTCTAGGTAGGAGACATGATAAAAGAATTTGGGTATAGCCCAAAATATTAGACTTTTGCAATGTGGAGCCTAAGCCCAAAAGACCAAAAGCCCCAATTAGCAAATATTTAAGAAAATATGGTGGGCAATCAAATGGTGTGGTCTGTACAAAATACAGGGGACTTAGAAATCTCGCAAATTATGACACACTGGGCTCAACTAAATGAAGACAAGACTAAACAATTGTCTGAGAGGTATAGTACTTTGTTCGAAGAAACAAGTGCACTATCTAAAGATAGGGATATGTGCCACATTCAAATATACCAACGGGATCAGATGGTAAAGAAATTGATGGAGGAGTTGGAGACAAAGCCTGAGGTAGTATATGTACCTACACAACCACCTCCAATGCAAATTGAAGATAAGCCTAAATCAGAAGAGGCTGTGGAACAAAAGGTGGATGAAGAAAAGGGAAATGCAATTGCTTTAAAGGCACTAAAAGACATATTACAACATAGAATTGAGATTCTAAAAGATAAAACTGATGTTGTAGTCAATACATATAATAAGTTGCCAGCATTGCATACTAAGGTAATGGGGTACCTCGCTGCTCTAAACCCTTACTTCACTAAGTGGTCTGCTAGGGAAAATTTATTTGAGAAGTTATCATCTCTACAAGCCATCAGAGAAAATTTTCTTGAAATAGTAACTGAAGTGGGAGATGAGATCAAAAGAGTCAATATTGCTCTCTCATTCTTCAAAGGAAAATTAAATAAAATAGAGGTTAAATTGAGCCTCTTTTCAAGTGTTTTTAATAAGTTTATTCCTTCCTTAAGGGGAGATGATGACCAAGTAAAGGTTGTAGATGATTGGAAGAGTGAGTTTGACACCAAGATGCCTAGTGAAGAGGTATTTCTCCTAGGAGCAGATATTGATATAGAAGGATTCAATAAAATATTGGATGAAGCCTTCAAAGCAGAGACTGACATCAACAAGTTCCTACTTGATGTCAAAAACATCACTGAAGCTAGATGGGATAGAGAAAAGGTGCAAGTACAAAGTACTCAGGACTTCAACTGGGCATCAGATGATGAAGTGAAAGCTTGGGAAGTGATGACTAAACCCAAGAAAAAGAAGTCTGTAGTAGAAGAAGAAATCTTAGACGATGAGTGAGGTGAACACTTGGCACTACACTGTTCAAGACAAGAGGGACAATTATTGTAAAAAGAGAATGTAGGTGAGTAGGCAGGCACAGCCATCCAGACTCAACATAAATGCTACCAGCTACCATCTACAAATCTGATTGCAGTCACCAGATCGGGAGAAGAACAAGAAATATCTGTTTTTATCTTTTTGACTTAGTACTTTCACCGCTTCTTCTCTCTCTTTCTTTTTTCTCTCTTGTAACTTTAGGGTTAGGTTTTCTATGACCATCTGAAGCTTGTTGCATCCTTAAGGGATTCCAAGATGGTCAAAAACCTATATATAGCATAAGATTGGTAATTGTAAAGGGTCTTTGATGTTGGAATTTTTGGAGAAGAGAAAATATATTGTAGAATTCAGATATTCTGAATTTCTGTCTATCTTTTGAAGATGCAAGATCTTTCATTAATGGAAACTGGATCATATAAATAAAATACGATGCAATTTTACTCTGTTCAATTGTTGTCTCTTTATTCTCTATGTATGCTCTTTTATGTTAAGTTTGCAAGGCATTCTCAATCATTTTGGTTATTAGGTAACTATCTAATTGCTTGCAAGTTTCTTTTAAGGAAAGAACTATGTTTTGTGAGTAGTTTCAGGGAGCATACTGCTTTGTTTAAAGATTTCATACAATAGTTTAGAGGTAACAGGATAATTTGTAAGGTAACTTATCTGAATTGCATGTGGGTTGTAAGGTAGCTCACTATATTTTATTTCTATAAGATCTTAATTTATTTGACTCAGTAGCCCAAAGGATAGGCACTGGTCCAGAAATTAATCTGATAACCTATTATCATCCAAGTTATTTCAAGGTATCAGAACAAAATTTAATCAAAATACTTTTGTTACTAAGAACAGATAAGCTGAACTCAGTAAGGACCTATGTTAGCAGGACAATGTCCACTTCAGTGATTCATTGGAGAGTGAATCATTAGGTTATTCCTCCTACAGCAAAAGGAAGAAGGATTAAAATCCTTGAATCACTGGTTTTTGCTATATGTAATACCATAAGTTTGTATGGTTATATCTTGTACTTGATTATGCTTGGTCATTTGCAAGGTAATTTATGAGTTGATTTAACAGAGGTACATAGAAAATCAGTGTCCACACTATAACAGACTGTGTAAACAACAATCATAAAAGGTAAAACCTGCCTGAGTATATGTGGAGCTCAAAAACAAAGAAGGACCTTATCTAGTCCTTAGCAATTAGGCTTTTCTTGTCTCTGAATGAGTATTAGAAGGCATAGTGTTCAAGTAGTCATTTCAAGCACTGTGGTTCATACAAGAAAAATCCCTAACAAATTGGCGACTCTGCTGGGGATAGTTTGTTAAAAGGATCATTGTTAAAATTCCCTCAGAATCTGGTTGCAGACAAGTATCCATACATACCAGGATAGAGATTATAAAGTCTTGAAGAAGTATTCAGAAATCTCTGGTGTGTTAAGGTTTAAAGTTTTACAAAATCCTGGTTGTTGTTGTCATATTAGCCCTTGATAGTTATTCATTCATCCCTAGTTGTTGGGTGGCGACTCTAAAAGGAAAATCTCTGAGATTAGTGCAAAATTTATAAATGTCTTACAGAATGAATACTAGGTCAAAAGTAAGAACTGGCCTAGAAAGGATATTAAATGAAGGAATCCCATCGACCTCAAGAGTTGGAGCTTCTTGGAGGAAAAAGAGAAATCAAGTTGATATGGATGAGACTCCTGTTAAAGGAAAAGAAATAAATACCAGAAATGATAGGAATACTATTCAGCACTCTCATGATGGAAATACTTCAGACTATGAAGAGGCTGCTGAAAAGGTATTAGATACACCCATGCTCACTTCCACTTCAAATGAGAAAGAAGAAATTACTACACCTAGCTCAAATTCAGAAGATGTCCCTTCTGATATGCTGGGCAATGAAGAGAAGTTTATTTTGAAGCAACTTTCCCTAGTTCAACAAATGAAAAAGGAAAGAGAAATAAGAAAGAAAAAGAATGATCATAAGGCTCTTGATAACAATAGAAAAAGATTTCCAAAACACCAAACTGAGAAAGAGATAGAAAAGCCTCAGAAAAACAAAGAAATACCATTCACTCATAAAGCTACTATCTTGAAAATAAATAAGGGTAAATAGAAGATGGGTGAAAATAGAGATCAAGAACCTAAATTTCAGAAGCCTATTGTTGAACAAATGTCCAAATTAGAAATTGATTTGGAGAAACTAAGAATGGAAAAAGAAACTATGGAAAAAATGTTGGAAAAAACCCAAATGGAAGCTGCTACAATTGAAATGAAGAAAAAGATTGATTTTTTACAATCTTCAAAGTTTTCATTTTCAAGACCAGAGAATATTACATCTTCTAGAGGAAAATCTACTATGGCTAAAGAAGATGATAATTTTTAAAGGAAACCACTACATAATGGGAGGTACAAACAATTTGATTTTGTTGGTATCCCTGGATACCCTAATGCCTTTCCTAAAGATGTGGGTGACATAGGAGAAAAGCTCCCAAAGTTTGCTGGTAATAATGTGATTTCTTGTGAGACACACTTAAGAAAATTCATTGACTTTGTTGATGACTTGAATATCACCCATGAAGATGTACTAATGAAACTGGTTGTTCAGTCCCTTGTCGAAGATGCAGGAGAATGGTTTAGAAGCCTTGCTAGTGGCTCTGTGGTTTCCATGGATGAGTTGATTGAGTTATTTAAAGATCAGTATGGAGACAAAACAAATAAGGGATTTTTATTGAATGAGTTCAATAATATCAAGAAAAATTACAATGAAGAGGTTACAGATTTTAACACAAGATTTCAAAGGGCTACGCATAAACTCTTTCAGAAAATAAAGCTAGATGAGGAAGTTTGTTTAGAAACCTATCTAAATGCTTATGATTCTAAAATGGGATATTCTCTGAGAGATAAAAACCCTAGGATGCTTACTGATGCTTAAAAGATAGCGGTCAATATTGAAATGAACAGAAGAGTGTCTAGTAAGTTAAATAGGAGAGGTGATCCCAGGTTTAGTAAGAGAAATCTTAAAGAACCAGAGTACAAGGAATATAGAGCTCCTCAAAACAATAAACCTCTTTACAATAATAATTATAATCCCCAGAATAGAATGCAAAATCACCCATATGGAACTCAGTTCAAGGATGGAATGCTTGTCACTGCACCTAAAATGGAAAGAACAGATAATAAGACTCCAGACCCTCTTCATAGAAATTCAGTCCACTTCTGCAATGAGGAGACTTGGTGTGAGGCTTGTGATGCCCCTCATAATCCTGATTTTTGTGTCATTTCCTTGGTTTTAAAAGCAAATGAGGAACAATAAAATGATGAAGGGGAATAGTGTGATCATAGTATGACTAACACTTATTCATGCCATGATATTGATTCAAACAGTGAAGAGGAAAATCATGATTCCTATGTTTCACAAAGAAGGGTTGAGAGTCACCATCAACAGATCTTATCTGATAGTGATGTGGATGAAACTGATGATAGTATTAGATGCTATGCTCAAAATGGTCAAGATGTTCCACTCATAAGAAAAGCATCAGATGAAGAGAAGGAAAGAATTACTGCTGAGTTAGTGAATAAAGCTAGAAGCAATTACCATTTAAGAAACAGGGTGGTAGGTGGAACTAGTAGCCAACCCTTAGGTGTTTTCATTAAGGACAATAAACCAGACATTCAGTATGTTCAGAAAAAAGGAGAACCTAGAGAAAATGTAAATAAACACAAGGTCAAGGTCATCACAAAAGTTGTAGAGCCAAATGCTATACAAGATGAAAAGGGTCAAGAAAAAATTGTTCCTGTTCAAAAGACAAAAAATAAAAGGTTGAAAGAGCCATCTCAAAAGAAACATAGTGAAGATAATGAAGTTATCATTGATAAGTCAAAACAGGCAGACATTTGTTATACCCCAGTAGACATGGGTCAATGTTTGTCTCAGATAACAATTAAGGTACCATTTCTGGAAATGATGAGGATCAAGGAACATAAGGAAAAAGTGATGTCATTATTAAATAGTGTACCTATAATGAAATTCCAAAACCCAATATATGTATCTAAGAAGCCACCTATCAAGGGAAGTGAGGATGAGATGTTGACATATGAGATTCCTCAAATATTTTTGAATGCCACTTATTCCGCAAAGGTGGTGGATCCATTTTTCCTTTCATTAATAATCAATGATAAAATGCTCAAGAATTGTATGATTGACTCAAGAGCTTCTAATACAGTTATGCCAGTTGAGATCATGAAGGAAATGGGCCTACAAGTTGACACACCTCATGGTATGTGTAGAGCTATGGATTCCAGAGAAGTCTATGTCATTGGTACCATTGAAGCCATGCCTGATAGACTTGCACTTTTCCCTGATGTAGTGATGACTATGAATGTTCTTGTGGTTGATATACCACCTCATTATGGCATGTTATTATCAAAGAAAATGGAGTGCCTCAATGGGAGGAAGTATACAAAATGATTTGTCATATGCTACTTTTAATATTGCTTGAGAGAATGTCAGTGTTATAAGAGAGAGCTGAACTCCCCACATGATAGAAAAATATGAGGATACTCATATTAACTGTTGCATTGACATGGACATGGAGAATTTGAAAATGCAACAAGATGAGTCTAAAGATCAAGGAACTGATTTTTTAAGTAAGGAATTAATCTCACAAGAAGATGGGATATGGAAAATGTACTATGATGGTGCTTTCTCTAAAGAAGGATCAGGGGCAGGAATATTATTAATATCTTCATCAGGTACAACTTTTAAATACTCATTTCTACTAGCTTTTCAGTGCACTAACAACACCGCAGAATATGAGGCCTTATTTTTAGGACTTGAAATTGCTATCAAACATGGTATAAAATGTTTGAAGGTTTATGGTGACTCTGAGTTAGTAGTAGCACAAGTCAGATCCAAATATGCTGTAAAAAATGACAGATTGAAAATGTACAAACATGCTATTTGGGATCAACTTGAGATGTTTGATGCTTTCAATATAACCTGGTTAGAAAGGTCAAAGAATATTATGGCTGATTTTTTAGCAAATTTTGCTTTGAAAAATGATGATTTGACCTTACATGGAGTATAATTACTTGAAGTTAAGACAAGACCAGTTGTCCCACATAACATATACAACTGGAAAGTTTTCCAAGATGATCAAGATATTCTAAGGTTCATGCAATGTTTAGATCAGTATGAAAACTAGAGGATAGATTGTAGTTCCTTATTAGAATCAGATAATGGAAAGGAATACATCTTTGGAAATGAAGTTGTTCAATTAAGTTCTAATCAGATTCCTAAGGGTTTGGTTGAACTTGAAGCATTGTTTGTCAGCCAAAAAAATGATTCAGCAAAGATAAGTAATGCTAACGTTGAGGATTTGGAAGAAGTGAATTTAGGATCAAAAAATAGTCCTCAGATAGTTTATATAGGAAAAGGTCTGGACTCTCATGTAAGGATAAACCTGGTCAGGTTGTTGAGAAAATACAAGCATGTTTTTGCTTGGTCATATGAGGACTTGAAGGCATATAGAGAGGACCTTTTTCAACATGAAATTCCTTTGAAATCAGATGTCAAGCCATTTAGACATAAACAAAGGCCCATTAACCCCTTGTTGGCTCCTAAAATGCAGCAGGAATTGATGAAACTCAAGGATGCTGGGATAATTCAACCTATTAGACACTCAACATGGGTATCAAATCTAGTTCCAGTTAGGAAGAAAAATGGTGACATCAGATTGTGTGTTGATTTCAGAAATCTCAATATTGCTTCACTGAAGGATAATTATTCACTGCCCAATATGGAAGCAATGTTGCATAAGGTTACTGGTTGTGAATTGTTGTCAATGATGGATGGTTTTTCAGGTTACAACCAAGTTTTGGTCAAGGAATCAGAGCAATATAAAACTGTATTTACAACTCCTTGGGGAACATATGTTTATATCAGAATGCCTTTTGGTTTGATAAATGCAGGAGCAACTTTTTAGAGAGCCATGGATGTTGCTTTTAAAGACTTTATTGATTTGTTCATGGTCGTTTACCAAGATGCCTTAACTTCATATTCCAAGAAGGCTAATGATCATTGTGATCATTTGGGTAGGATTTTTAATAAAGCATTAGAATATGGTGTTTCATTAAATCCTATGAAATGTCATTTTGCAATTAAAGAGGGAAAGTTGCTTGGACATATAGTGTCTAGAGAAGGGGTAAGAATAGACCTTGAAAGGGTGGAGGCAATTTAGAATGTTGTTGCTCCAAGAAACTTAAAAGGTGTACAATCTTTCTTAGGAAAGATTAACTTTGTCAGAAGATTTGTAGCCAATTTTGCTAAAATTGTCAAGCCCATTGTGAAGTTGTTGAAAAAGGATACTAAGTTTATTTGGAGTGATGAATCCCAACAAGCTTTTGAAAGGATAAAGAAGGTAGTGCACTAAAATCCAGTGTTGAAATCTCCAGATTACACTAAGCCTTTCTCTCTATTTTCATTTTCATCATTTCATACAATTGCTGTAATTTTGCTTCAGAAAGATGAGCAAGGATTTGAACATCCCATAGCCTTTTATAGTAAATCCTTGCAAGCTGCAGAACTTAACTATGAAATAATGGAAAAGTAGGCCTATGCATTGGTAAAGGCTGTGAGGTCTTTTAGGCCCTATTTGGTGTGTGCCAAGGTGTAGGCCTATGTTCCACATTCAGCAGTGAAAGATATTCTTACACAGTCAGAGGTTACTGGTAAGAGGTGCAAATGGATTACAAGAATTCAAGAGTTCAATCTGGAAATCAATATCACCAAACTGGTAAGAGGTCAAGGCTTGGCAAAACTTATGACAGAGGACAATCTAGATTTAGTGCAATCAAACCAGACAGAAGCACATGACCAAGCCATTACCAATATAGAGAGGCAACCATATTACACTGATATTGTTTTCTTTCTCAAAAACTCTAAGTGTCCTGATCATTTGTCTGATAATCAGAAAAGAAGTTTGAAACTGCAAGCTCAAAGATATGTTTTGATTCAAGGAGATTTGTTTTGGAAAGATAAGAATGGTGTTCTATTGCTATGCCTTGACAAACATCAAGCTGAGAAAGTTCTAATTGAGATGCATGAAGGACAATGTGGAGGTCACTTTCCTGCTAAGACCACTGCCCATAAGATTTTGAGGGCAGGATATTATTGGCCTACTCTATTCAAAGATACTTAAATGCATGTTAGGAAATGTGAACCATGTCATAGGTTCTCCAATAAATTGAAATTTGTAGGTGCTTTTTTTCTCAACTCGGTGAGTACTGAGGCTCCTTTTGTTGTATGGGGCATTGATTTCATTGGTGAATTTTAGGAAAAGTCTAGTGCAGGGCACAGTTGAATTTTAGTTCCCACAGATTACTTTACTAAATGGATTGAGGCTATCCCCACAAGGAAAGAAACTAGTAAGGTGGTTACTGAACTTTTGTTAGAAAACATTTTGACCAGATTTTCAGTGCCTAATAAATTGATAATGGACAATGCTATGAGTTTAAGATCAGAAGAAATGACAACTTTCTGTGAGCAGTATGGGATAAAAATATTGTACTCATCCCCATATCATCCATAGGCCAATGGACAAGTTGATTCTCGCAATAAAATCATATTTAAAATATTGAAGAGGACTTTGGAACAAAATAAAAGGACTTGGCATACCAAATTGAGATTAGCTCTTTGGGCTGATAGGATAACACTTAAAAAGGCAATGGGTCAATCTCCTTTTGAGTTGGTGTATGGTTTACAAGCGAGATTTCCTATTAACAATTTGTTGCCTATTTGCCAATTCATACAGGAGGAACATCTAGATGTCTCTGAGAATATGCAGAATAGAATGATGTAGTTGATGGAATTAGATGAAATGAGAAGAAATAGTCAGAGAGAAAATGTGAAGCTACAGCAAAAGATGAAATATATTTTTGACAGGAGAGCTACTGAGAGAAAGTTCCAAATTGATTATTTAGTTCTCCAATGGAATGTAAGGGCAGAGGAAAAATGCAAGCATAAGAATTTTGAGTCTTTGTGGCTGGGACCGTTCATCATTGCAGAAAAATTTGGCAAAGACTCATATTTGTTGAAAAATATGGAAGGAGATCTCTTTGAGTTGCTGGTGCATGGGCAGTTTTTGAAGCCTTTCTTTGAGTAAAGGTTCAAAGTGTACAAGTAAGTATGTATATAGGTTTCTTTCCTTGTCCCTTATTTGTAAGTTCTATACATATTTCCCTTTCTATTTTAAGGTTTTGCTCCATTGGAATTGTGGTATGCAACCAGAGATTCTGTGGTTCTTTGTCATAAACTTTGCTTAGCCAATCCTCATTAGAGCCACTGTTGGTTGTATTTCTTATTTTGGCAGTTCTCCTGGTTCCCTATCCTTTTCTCTGCATGCTTGTGTTTTCAATTCAGCTATCTCTCGTTCATTTTGGCCTCGCCTATGCCAAGTTTTCAGGTTTTCAAGCCTAAACCTAACTAAATTTGTAAAAACCCTGAAAACCCTAGGCTTCCCAAGTGTTAAGCATAAAAATTAAACCCTAAGCCATGTCATTCTATTTTGAAGTTACTTTTTCTATCCACTTAAGGCATGAGTTTTAATTTAGGTCACCTTGTTGCGTTACTCCAAGTGAGTATTCCAAATGTCTTCCTGACTTGGCATTTTTCTTTATGTCGCGTGGTCTCGTTCAAATTCATAATATTCTTTCAGTGTTATGAAACTCAGTGATTTCTTCATGTCGGATAGTCGCAAGATAACCATGTTATAAGGATTCATGCAGAAGGGACCCACTACTTAGTTGGGTGATCGCAAGAAATTCTTAACAGTTATGAGAATGTTTTTAGACTTCGCGATTACCTTATGTCGCTTTATTGCAAGATCAATCAAAATTGAAAGTTAAGATAAACCTTCAGTCGCGTGGTCTTGAAATAAAACAATAGTTAAGAAATACTGACCGAGACTTCGCAACTAACCGTTTGAAGTTTGCAGTAAAGTATAGTCGGGATGTCACTAGAACAAGATGATGCTTCAGTTCTCCATTATGTAGTAAGTAGATAAATGATTGTATGACATGTGTCACAAGGCGGGTGGATGTTAAGAGATTATCACATGGTCGCAAGAAGGAGAAAATGGACTCAGCGACAATGAGACTAAGCATTTTCCCTTCAGTCGCAGTGTTTGAGAAAGATTTAAGGGTATCCACGAGTATATATCGATTACACGATGGCCGTAGGATAAAAAAATCAGAGGATCTGACGGTGGTTGCAGAGTCTGAGAAGAAAAGTGCCCCAAGGGAAAAGTCCTCCGGACTTGGCGATTAAGGTATGTCACGCAGTCATCAGAAGTAAAAAAGGGGTGCATGTAACCTATTAGGGTAAGATTGAATGCTCAGGACTTATATCCCGCGATTGGGTGACTAAGAATTATCGCATTTTCTTGAGATAAAATAAAGGCATTTAACGACAGGGAGATAACCGTAAAAGGTTAAGGGAAATGACTAGTCGCAAAGTCTCAGAATGAATGATGAGTTAGTCTTAACTGTGCGTGAATTTGATTTTAGTTATGTCACATGATCACCAGATCATGACTCAGGTCAGCTAGAGGTAATAATATGCATTGTCACCATGTCTCGAGATGAAACCATGGGTTACTAATAGAGGCCCATGAAAAAGAGACTTAATGCAGTCGCGCAGTCGCCTGATCCAAAGATCTAAAAAATAACAGCATTTTTTTAATGTGACAATATGAATCGCTTGATGACCAATCAAAGGCTTGCATTTTGATTACTGTGCAAAAAGAGTAGCTGAGATGTATGACAGTTAATGAATTACAATGTGACATGTCAGCCCTTTTGAATGCAGTTGGATTGATCCAAGGATTCACTTTCAAAAATTTGATTTCCTGTCAAGCTCAGGAACTACATCTAGGTTTTTGTTCAAGTTCACAGCATGTCGAATTAATGAAAGAAGTGATGCTTCTGAATCATGAGCTACATACTCTGAATGATGGCTATAAGGAGTTGAGGGTGCATTCATTTTAATTCACCATGCTTTCAATTTTCAAAGCCCAATTTGTTAAGTTTGCAGAAAAGAGATACTTTGCTCAGTTTGCAGTGTTTCTAACATTGATTAAAGAGTTCTAAATTTCATGAAATTGTGCACAGGATAGTCTGTTGATCTCAGAAATATATTTGTTTCAATATTGGTAAGGAGTAAGGGATTCAGGGTGTTGCAAACATGAGCGGGGATTTGAGTGTTGCTTCGACAAGTGGAGGGAGTGAAGAGGAACAGAAAGGAAAGGCAAGTTTCTCTGATGAGTTTCTGCGCCTCCTGCCTGGTTCAACGCAGAATAAGAAAGCTAATGCTAGTATCCTCCTGGATGAGTAGAAAGACATTCAAGATGCTCTGACTCTAGGGACAACAAGTTTCTCCCTTTTAAATTATTTCTATAAAAATTCTGATAAGCCCATCCTAGTATCGAACTCTTGGACATGTGGTTTAGCTAGATTGCTTGTTCCTGATGTCTTCCTAGATGCAGACCTATTTTTAGACCTAGCCAATCACTACGATGTCCTGACAAAGACCATCAAAAGGGATGATGGCACTGCCCTTTTAATTTTGAATAGAAACTCATTCATGCAGGCTTTTGGCTTGTTTAGTACCATGTCTACTAAAATTGACATGACAAAGCAGGAGAAGAGGTATAGTTCAAAGCCTGCTATTGCTAAAGGCTTACTGCAGAAGCACATGTTGAAAGAGGTTAAAAAGTACTTAGATCCTATGACTCATCCAAATCCATATTATTACAAGGATCTACTCTTCTACATTAAGTATAACTCCTATGCCGTATATAGAGTGCTAGGGAAAGATGGAGATGCAAAGAAAATCAATGCTGGCATCCTGATGATGGTGCTGTTCTTGGAAGAGGTTCATTCAAGCACCAGCTATGACTATATTCAGCATATAATTGATGAAATGCATGAGGGTTTCGTTGCAACCCAGAAAAGATTAAAGAATCCCAAGGAGAAGGAGCCTAAATTTTTGCATTACTCAGTCCTAATGCATCTCCTTTTATACTTCAATTTTGTAATCATGGATGTCAATAATTTAACTCCTCAGAGATTCTATCAAACATCACCAAATCCTATCCAGTTTTGGGTGAGGGTTTGGAATTACACTTCTAGGGAGTGTGACTACTGTGCCTTTCAGAATTGGATTGTGTATCTAATTGTATAGAGTTTGGGAACAAGCAGGACTAGAGTCCCATTAAAGGTTATACAATTGTTCATGCCCTGTGATTATACAGATAATTGGCCTAGAAAACTTAATTGGGGTGATTTCTTTTTGGAGGAGAATTATACCATTATCAGGGTATATGGGTGTATTCACCCACCTCATTTATTACCATATCATGTGCCTGTGAGAGTAGCTGCAATGGAATTCATATGGAAGTTGTTATTAACAGATAATGAGCACTTTGCACCACACAAAAAGGGGACTATAACCCCTAGGCAATTCAAAATTTCCAACTTTACAATTGGCAAGAATGCCATTGATGAAGTGGGTCAATGGTTGGGGAAATATAGGATGGGGGCAGCCCCTTATAGATACATTGACCCAGAGGGCTTCATGGCAGGGGTTAGAAAATTGTATACTCCTACAATCCCTAATACCAATGTTCATTGTGAGTGCATAGAAGAAGATGCAACAAGAAACATTTTGGATGAAGATGACATCCATACTAGAAGACTGAGAATCTAGGAGTTGCTGAAGCTGGAAAGGAAAATAAAAAGAAATGGGTTATCTTTTGGGGGTTTTTACCCTGATCTCCCATATTTTGATAGAATCAAGGCCATGATAGATAACTATTATGTGCTTGTAGAGCAACTGGATACAGTCCTGGACAAAAAAGGTGCTCAAACACCTGAACACTCAGAGTCAGAATATGAGAGTGGCAGTGACAGTGATTATGCATGTCCTCCCATGTATCCTTGACCACAACAAGCCTCAGAGCAAAAAGTGGCTGAGATTCCATAGTTATAGGGAGTAGAGGGTCACATTATAGATCTAACAGTTGCTACCCAGCCTGATGATGTAGAGGAGCCTACTGCAAAGAGGCAGAAATTTGAATTAGGGTAGCCTTCAATGGAAGGACAAAGTAAGAAAAAGGATAAGGCTAAGGCCTTAGTATCTGGCACCAGGTTATATGATCATAACCTGAGAAAAGCCATTAGGGAAGGCAAGAAACAACAGCCTGACCTAGATGATGAAGTTGAGGTACCACTCAGAGCATGTGTTGATGAAAGATTGCTTCATCAGAAAAAATTCCTAGATGATGATAGCTTTGTAAAAATAGAGGATTTTAAAGACTTCCTAAGATGGCACAAAACAGAGAAAATAAGATCCCAATTGACTGTGGATGGGAAAGAAACAATAACAAATGAAGCCCTAGTGGCTTTATAGAATTATGATTATGAGAGTGAGGATATTTCACCCAAGGATGCCAGGAAGATGGTGCTGGGAAGTGGAATATTGTTGGTTGAGGGATGAGATTTGGCATCTACCTTCATCATAGACCAAATCAGAAAGAAGCCAGATTTTAAAATGGCTAGTGAGGTCCAGGTAGGAGACATGATAAAAGGATTTGGGTATAGCCCAAAATCTCAGGCTTTTGTAATGTGGAGCCTAAGCCCAAAAGACCAAAAGCCCCAATTAGTAAATATTCAAGAAAATATGGTGGGGAATCAAATGGTGTTGTGTGTACAAAATACAAGGGACTTAGAAATCTCCCAAATTATGACACACTGGGCTCAACTAAATGAAGACATCACTAAATAATTGTCTGAGAGGTATAGTACTTTGTTGGAAGAAACAAGTGCACTATCTAAAGACAGGGATATGTGCCACATTCAACTATACCAACGAGATCAGATGGTAAAGAAATTGATGCAGGAGTTGGAGACAAAGCCTAAGGTAGTATATGTACCTGCACAACCACCTCCAATGCAAATTGAAGATAAGCCTAAATCAGAAGAGGCTGTGGAACAAAAAGTGGATGAAGAAAAGGGAAATGCAATTGCTTAAAAGGCACTAAAAGGCATATTACAACATAGAATTGAGATTCTAAAAGATAAAACTGATGTTGTAGTCAATACATATAATAAGTTGCCAGCATTGTATACTGAGGTAATTGGGTACCTCGCTGCTCTAAACCCTTACTTCACTAAGTGGTCTGCTAGGGAAAATTTATTTGAGAAGTTATCATCTCTACAAGCCACCAGAGCAGATTTTACTAAAATAGTAACTGAAGTGGGAGATGAGATCAAAAGAGTCAATATTGCTCTCTCATTCTTCAAAGGAAAATTAAATTAGATAGAGGTTGAATTGAGCCTCTTTTCAAGTATTTTTAATAAGTTATTCCTTCCTTAAGGGGAGATGATGACCAAGTAAAGGCTGTAGATGTTTGGAAGAGTGAGTTTGACACCAAGATGAATAGTGAAGAGGCATTTCTCTTAGGAGCAGATATTGATATAGAAGGATTCAATAAAATATTGGATGAAGCCTTCAAAGAAGAGACTGACATCAACAAGTTCCTACTTGATGTCAAAAACATCACTGATGCTAGATGGGATAGACAAAAGGTGCAAGTAAAAAGTACTCAGGACTTCAAGTGGCCATCGGTTGATGAAGTGAAAGCTTGGGAAGTGATGACTACACCCAAGAAAAAGAAGCTTGTAGTAGAAGAAGAAATCTTGGACGATGAGTGAGGTGAACACTTGGCACTGCACTGTACAAGACAAGAGGGACAGTTATTGTAAAAAGAGAATGAAGGTGAGTAGGAAAGCACAGCCATCCAAACTCAACATAAATACTACCAGCTACCATCTACAAATCTTATTGCAGTGGCCAGATCGGGAGAAGAACAAGAAATATCTATTTTTATCTTTTTGACTTAGTCCTTTCACCGCTTCTTCTCTCTCTTTCTTTTTTCTCTCTTGTAACTTTAGGGTTAGGTTTTCTATGACCATATGAACCTTGTTGCATCCTTAAGGGATTCCAAGATGGTCAAAAACCTATATATAGCATAAGTATGGTAATTGTAAAGGATCTTTGATGTTGGAATTTTTGGAGAAGAGAAAATATATTGTAGAATTCAGATATTCTAAATTTTTGTCTATCTTTTGAAGTTGCAAGATCTTTCATGTATGGAAGCTGGATCATATAAATAAAATACGGTGCAATTTTACTCT
>MU227823.1:2346386-2368328 GCA_018584345.1 Thuja plicata | reverse complement strand
AGGCATTCTGAAGCATTTTGGTTATTAGGTAACTATCTAATTGCTTGCAAGTTTCTTTTAAGGAAAGAACTAAGTTTTGTGAGTAGTTTCAGGGAGCATACTGCTTTTTTTAAAGATTTGATACAATAGTTTAGAGGTATCAGGATAATTTGTAAGGCAACTTATCTTAATTGCATGTGGGTTGTAAGGCAGCTCACTGTATTTTTTTTCTATAAGATCTTAGTTTATTTTACTCTATAGCCCAAAGGATAGGCGCTAGTCCAGAAATTAATCTGATAACCTATTATTGTCCAAGTTATTTCAAGGTATCAGAACAAAATTTAATCAAAATACTTTTGTTACTAAGAAAAGATAAGCTGAACTCAGTAAGGACCTATGTCAGAAGGACAGTGTCCACTTTAGTGATTCCTTGGAGAGTGAATCATTAGGTTATTCCTCCTACAGTAAAAGGAAGAAGGATCAAAATCCTTGAATCACTGGTTTTTGCTATATGTAATACCATAAGTTTGTATGGTTATATCTTGTAATTGATTATGCTTGGTCATTTGCAAGGTAATTTATGAGTTGATTTAATAGAGGTACATAGAAAATCAGTGTCCACACTATAACAGACTATGTAAACATCAATCATAAAAGGTAAAACCTGCCTGAGTATATGGGGAGCTCAAAAATGAAGAAGGACCTTATCCAGTCCTTTGAAATTAGGCTTTTCTTGTCTCTGAATCAGTATTAAAAGGCATAGTGTTCAAGTAGTCATTTCAAACACTGTGGTTCATACAATAAAAATCCCTAACAAATTGGCGACTCTGCTGGGGATAGTTTGTTAAAAGGATCATTGTTAAAATCCCTCCAGAATCTGGTCGCAGACAAGTATCCATACATACCAATATAGAGATTATAAAGTCTTGAAGAAGTATTCAGAAATCTCTGGTGTGTTAAGGTTTAAAGTTTTACAAAATCCCGGTTGTTGTTGTCATATTAGCCCTTGATAGTTATTCATTCATCCCTAGTTTTTGGGTGGTGACTCTAAAAGGAAAATCTCTGAGATTAGTGCAAAATTTATAAATGTGTTACAGAATGAATACTAGGTCAAAAGTAAGAACTGACCCAGAAAGGGTATTAAATGAAGGAATCCCATTGACCTCAAGAGTTGGAGCTTCTTAGAGGAAAAAGAGAAATCAAGTTGATATGGATGAGACTCCTGTAAAAGGCCAAGAAAAAAATATCAGAAATGATAGGAATACTATTTAGCACTATCATGATGGAAATACTTCAGACTATGAAGAGGCTGCTGAAAAGGTATTAGATACACCCACGCTCACTTCTACTTCAAATGAGAAAGAAGAAATTACTACACCTAGTTCAGATTCAGAAGATGCCCCTACTGATATGCTGGCCAATGAAGAGAAGTTTATTTTGAAGCAGCTTGCCCTAGTTCAACAAATGAAAAAGGAAAGAGAAATAAGAAAGAAAAAGAATGATCATAAGGCTCTTGATAACAATAGAAAAATATTTTGAAAACACCAAACTAAGAAAGAGATAGAAATGCCTTAGAAAAACAAAGAAATACCATTCACTCATAAAGCTGCTATCTTGCAAATAAATAAGGGTAAACAGAAGATGGTTGAACATAGAGATCAAGAACCTAAATTTCAGAAGCCTATTGTTGAACAAATGTCCAAATTAGAAATTGATTTGGAGAAACTGAGAATGGAAAAAGAAACTATGGAAAAAATGTTAGAAAAAGCCCAAATGGAAGCTGCTACAATTGAAATGAAGAAAAAGATTGATTTTTCACAACCTTCAATTTTTTCATTTTCGGGACCAGAGAATAATACATCTTCTAGAAGAAAAGCTACTATGGCTAAAGAAGATGATAATTTTCAAAGGAACCCAGTACATAATGAGAGGTACAAAAAATTTGATCTTGTTGGTATCCCTAGATGCCCTAATACCTTTCCTAAAGATGTGGGTGACATAGGAGAAAAGCTCCCAAAGTTTGCTGGTAATAATGTGATTTCTTGTGAGACACACTTAAGAAAATTCATTGACTTTGTTGATGACTTGAATATCACCCATGAAGATGTACTAATGAAACTGTTTTTTCAGTCCCTTGTCGAAGATGCAAGAGAATAGTTTAGAAGCCTTGCTAGTGGCTCTGTGGTTTCCATGGATGAGTTGATTGAGTTATTTAAAGATCAGTATGGAGACAAAAAAAATAAGGGCTTTTTATTGAATGAGTTCAATAATATCAAGAAAAATTACAATGAAGAGGTTACAGATTTTAACATAAGATTTCAAAGGGCTATGCATAAACTCTTTCAGAAAATAAAGCTAGATGAATAAGTTTGTTTAGCAACCTATCTAAATGCTTATGATTCTAAAAGGGGATATGCTCTGAGAGATAAAAACCCTAGGATGCTTATTGATGCTTACAAGATAGCAGTCAATATTTAAATGAACAGAAGAGTGTCTGGTAAGTTAAATAGGAGAGATGATCCCAGGTTTAGTAAGAGCAATCTGAAAGAACCAGAGTACAAGGAATATAGAGCTCCTCAAAAAAATAAACCTCTTTACAATAATAATTATAATCCCCAGAATAGAATGAAAAATCACCCATATGGAACTTAGTTCAAGGATGGAAAGCATGTCACTACACCTAAAATGGAAAGAACAGATAATAAGACTCCAGACCCTCTTCATAGAAATTCAGTCCACATCTGCAATGAGGAGACTTGGTGTGAAGCTTGTGATGCCCCTCATAATCCTGGTTTTTGTGTCATTTCATTGGATCTAAAAGCAAATGAGGAACAAGAAAATGATGAAGGGGAATAGTGTGATCATAGTATGACTAACACTTATTCATACCATGATACTTATTCAAACAGTGAAGAGGAAAATCATGATTCCTAAGTTTCACAAAGAAGGGTTGAGAATCACCATCAACAGATCTTATCTGACAGTGAAGTGGATGAAACTGATGATAGTATTAGATGCTATGCTTAAAATGGTCAAGATGTTCCACTCATAAGAAAAGCTTCAGATGAAGAGAAGGCTAGAATTTCTACTGAGTTAGTGAATAAAGCTAGAAGCAATTACCATTTAAGAAACAGGGTGGTAGGTGGAACTAGTAGCCAACCCTCAGGTGTTTTCATTAAGGACAATAAACCAGGCATTCACTATGTTCAGAAAAAAGATGAACCTAGAGAAAATGTAAATAAACACAAGGTCAAGGTCATCACAAAAGTTGTAGATCAAAATGCTATACAAGATGAAAAGGGTCAAGAAAAAATTGTTCCTGTTCAAAAGACAAAAAATAAAAGGTTGATAGAGCCATCTCAAAAGAAACATAGTGAAGATAACGAATTTATCATTGATAAGTCAAAATAGGCAGACATTTGTTATACCCTAGTAGACATGGGTCAATGTTTGTCTCAGATGACAGTTAAGGTACCATTTCTAGAAATGTTGAGGATCAAGGAACATAAGGAAAAAGCGATGTCATTATTAAACAGTGTACCTATAATGAAATTCCAAAACCCAATATATGTATCTGAGAAGCCACCTATCAAGGGAAGTGAGGATGAGATGTTGACATCTGAGATTCCTCAAATATTCTTGAATGCCACTTCTTCCCCAAAGGTGGTGGACCCATTTTTCATTTCATTAATAATCAATGATAAAATGCTCAAGAATTGTATGATTGACTCAGGAGCTTCTAATACAGTTATTCCAGTTGAGATCATGAAGGCAATGGGCCTACAAGTTGACACAGCCCATGGCAGGTGTAGAGCTATGGATTCCAGAGAATTCCCTGTCATTGGTACCATTGAAGCCATGCCTTATAGACTTGCACTTTACCCTGATGTAGTGATGACTATGAATGTTCTTATGGTTGATATACCACCTCATTATGGCATGTTATTATCAAGAAAATGGAGTGCCTCAATGGGAGGAAGTATGAAAAATGATTTGTGATATGCTACTTTTAATATTGCTGGAGAGAATGTCAGTGTTATAAGAGAGAGCCGAACTCCCCACATGATAGAAAAATATGAGGATACTCATATTAACTGTTGCATTGACATGGACATGGAGAATTTCAGAATGCAACAAGATGAGTCTAAAGATCAAGGAACTGATTTTTTAAGTAAGGAATTAATCTCACAAGAAGATGGGATATGGAAAATGTACTTTGATGGTGCTTTCTCTAAAGAAGGATCAGGGGCAGGAATATTATTAATATCCCCATCAGGTACAACTTTCAAATACTCATTTCTGCTAGCTTTTCAGTGTACTAACAACACCACAGAATATGAGGCCTTATTTTTAGGACTTGAAATTGCTATCAAACACAGTATAAAATGTTTGAAGGTTTATGGTGACTCTGAGTTAGTAGTAGCACAAGTTAGATCCAAATATGCTGTAAAAAATGACAGATTGAAAATGTAAAAACAAGCTATTTGGGATCAACTTGAGATGTTTAATGCCTTCAATATAACCTGGTTAGAAAGGTCAAAGAATATTATGGCTGATTTTTTAGCAAATGTTGCTTTGAAAAATGATGATTTGACCTTACATGGAGTATCAATACTCAAAGTTAAAACAAGACCAGTTGTCCCAGATAACATATACAACTGGCAAGTTTTCCTAGATGATCAAGATATTTTAAGGTTCATGCAATGTTTAGATCAGCATGAAAACCAGAGCATAGATTGCAGTTCCTTATTAGAATCAGATAATGGAAAGGAATACATCTTTGGAAATGAAGTTGTTCAATTAAGTTCTAATCAGATTCCTAAGGGTTTGGTTGAAATTGAAGCATTGTTTGTCAGCCGACAAAATGATTCAGCAAAGATAAGTAATGCTAATGTTGAGGATTTGGAAGAAGTGAATTTAGGATCAGAAAATAGTCCTCAGATAGTTTATATAGGAAAAGGTCTGGACTCTCATGTAAGGATAAACCTGGTCAGGTTGCTGAGAAAATACAAGCATATTTTTGCTTGGTCATATGAGGACTTCAAGGCATATAGAGAGGACCTTTTTCAACATGAAATTCCTTTGAAATCGGATGTCAAGCCATTCAAACAGAAACAAAGGCCCATTAACCCCTTGTTGGATCCTAAAATGCAGCAGGAATTGATGAAACTCAAGGATGCTGGGATAATTCAACCTATTAGACACTCAACATGGGTATCAAATCTAGTGCCAGTTAGGAAGAAAAATAGTGACATCAGATTGTGTGTTGATTTCAGAAATCTCAATATTGCTTCACTGAAGGATAATTATTCATTGCCTAATATGGAAGCAATGTTGCATAAGGTGACTGGTTGTGAATTTTTGTCAATGATGGATGGTTTTTCAGGTTACAACCAAGTTTTGGTCAAGGAATCAGAGAAATACAAAACTGCATTTACACTCCTTGGGGAACATATGTTTATATCAGAATGCCTTTTGGTTTGATAAATACAGGAGCAACTTTGCAGAGAGCCATGGATGTTGCTTTTAAAGACTTTATTGATTTGTTCATGGTCATTTACCAAGATGAATTAACTTCATATTCTAAGAAGGCTAATGATCATTGTGATCATTTGGGTAGGATTTTAAATAAAGCATTAGAATATGGTGTTTCATTAAATCCTAAGAATTGTCATTTTGCAGTTAAAGAGGGAAAGTTGCTTGGACATATAGTGTCCAGAGAAGGGGTAAGAATAGACCCTGAAAGGGTGGAGGCAATTTAGAATGTTGTTGATCCAAGAAACTTAAAAGGTGTACAATCTTTCTTAGGAAAGATTAACTTTGTCAGGAGATTTGTAGCCAATTTTGCTGAAATTGTCAAGCCCATTGTGAAGTTGTTGAAAAAGGATACTAAGTTTATTTGGAGTGATGACGCCCAAAAAGCTTTTGAAAGGATAAAGAAGGAAGTGCAAGAAACTCCAGTGTTGAAATCTCCAGATTACACTAAGCCTTTCTCTCTGTTTTCATTTACATCATTTCATACAATTTCTACAATTTTGCTTCAGAAAGATGAGAAAGGATTTGAACATCCCATAGCCTTTTATAGTAAATCCTTGCAAGCTATAGAACTTAACTATGAAATAATTGAAAAGCAGGCCTGTGCATTGGTAAAGGTTGTGAAGTATTTTAGGCCCTATTTGGTGTGTGCCAAGGTGCAGGCCTATGTTTCACATTCAGTAGTGAAAGATATTCTTACACAGTCAGAGGTTACTAGTAAGAGGTGCAAGTGGATTACAAGAATTCAAGAGTTCAATCTGGAAATCAATATCACCAAACTGGTAAGAGGTCAAGGCTAGGCCAAACTTATGACAAAGGAGAATCTAGATTTAGTGCAATCAAACCAGACAGAAGCACATGACCAATCCATTACCAATATAGAGAGGCAACCATATTACACTGATATTGTTTTCTTTCTCAAAAACTCTAAGTGTCCTAATCATTTTTCTGATAATCAGAAAAGAATTTTGAAACTGCAAGCTCAAAGATATGTTTTGATTCAAGGAGATTTGTTTTGGAAAGATAAGAATGGTTTTCTATTGCTATGGCTTGACAAACATCAAGCTGAGAAATTTCTAATTGAGATGCATGAAGGACAATGTGGAGGTCACTTTCCTGCTAAGACCACTGCCCATAAGATTTTGAGGGCAGGATATTATTGGCCTACTCTGTTCAAAGATACTTACATGCATGTTAGGAAATGTGAACCATGTTAGAGGTTCTCCAATAAATTGAAATTTGCAGGTGCTCTGTTGCTCAACCCGGTGAGTACTGAGGCTCCTTTTGTTGTATGGGGCATTGATTTCATTTGTGAATTTCAGGAAAAGTCTAGTGCAGGGCACAGTTGGATTTTAGTTGCCACATATTACTTTACTAAATGGATTGAGGCTATCCCCACAAGGAAAGCAACTAGTAAGGTGTTTACTGAATTTTTGTTAGAAAACATTTTGACCAGATTTGGAGTGCCTAATAAATTGATAATGGACAATGCTATGAGTTTAAGATCAGAAGAAATGACAACTTTCTGTGAGCAGTATGGGATAACAATATCGTATTCATCCCCATATCATCCAGAGGCCAATGGACAAGATAAGTCTAGAAATAAAATCATATTGAAAATATTGAAGAGGACTCTGGAATAAAATAAAACGACTTGGCATACCAAATTGAGATTAGCTCTTTGGGCTGATAGGATAACACTTAAAAAGGCAACGGGTCAATCTCATTTTGAGTTGGTGTATGGTTTACAAGCGAGATTGCCTATTAAAAATTTGTTTCCTATTTGCGAATTCATATAGGAGGAACATCTAGATGTCTCTAACAATATGCAGAACAGAATGATGCAGCTGATGGAATTAAATGCAATGAGGAGAAATAGTCAGAGAGAAAATGTGAAGCTACAGCAAAAGATGAAATATCTTTTTGACAAGAGAGCTACTGAGAGAAAGTTCCAAATTGATGATTTAGTTCTCCAATGGAATGCAAGGGTAGAGGACAAAGGCAAGCATAAGAAGTTAGATTCTTTGTGGCTGGGACCATTCATCATAACAGAAAAATTTGCCAAAGACTCATATTTGTTGAAAAATATGGAAGGAGATCTCTTTGAGTTGCCGGTGCATGGGCTATTTTTGAAGCCTTTCTTTGAGTAAAGGTTCAAAGTGCACAAGTAAGTATGTATTATAGGTTTCTTTCCTTGTCTCTTGTTTGTAATTTCTATACATATTTCCCTTTCTATTTTAGGGTTTTGCTCTGTTGGAATTGTGGTCTGCAACCAGAGATTCTGTGGTTCTTTGTCATAAACTTTGTTTAGCCAATCCTCATCAGAGCCACTGTTGGTTGTATTTCTTGTTTTGACAGTTCTCTTGGTTCCCTATCCTTTTCTCTACATGCTAGTGTTTTCAATTCATCTATCTCTCATTCATTTTGGCCTCGCCTATGCCAAGTTTTTAGGTTTTCAAGCCTAAACCTAACTAAATTTGTAAAAACCCTGAAAACCCTAGGCTTCCCAAGTGTTAAGCATAAAAATTAAACCCTAAGCCATGTCATTCTATTTTGAAGTTACTTTTTCTACCCACTTAAGGCATGTGTTTTAATTTAGGTCACCTTGTCGCGTTAGTTCGAGCGAATATTCCAAATGTCTTCCCGACTTGGCATTTTCCTTTATGTCGCGTGGTCTCGTTCAAATTCAAAATATTATTTCAGTGTTATGAAACTCAGTGATTTCTTCATGTCGGATAGTCGCAAGATAACCATGTTATAAGGCTTCATGCAGAAGGGACCCACTGCTTAGTCAGGTGATCGCAGGAAATTATTAATAGTTATGAGAATGTTTTCAGACTTCGCGATTACCTTATGTCACTTTATCGCAAGATTAATCAAAATTGAAAGTTAAGAAAAACCTTTAGTTGCGTGGTCTTGAAATAGAACAGCGGTTAAGAAATACTGACCGAGACTTCGCGACTAACCATTTGATGTTTGCAGTAAAGTATAGTTGGGATGTCACTAGAACAAGACGATGCTTCAGTTCTCCATTATGCAGTAAGTAGACAAATGACTGTATGACATGTGTCACAAGGTGGGTGGACGTGAAGAGATTATCACATGGTCACAAGAAGTACAAAATGGACTCAGCGACAACGGGACTAAGTATTTTACCTTCATTTGTGGTGTTTGAGAAAGATTTAAGGGTATCCACGAGCATATAGTGATTACGCGACGGCCGTAGGATAAAAAAATTAGAGGATCTGACGGTGGTCGCAGAGTCTGAGAAGAAAAGTGCCCCAAGGGAAAATTCCTCCCGAATTGGCGATTAAGGTATGTCGCGCAGTCATCAGAAGTAAAAAAGGGTTGCATGTAACCTATTAGGGTAAGATTGAATGCTCAGGACTTATATCCTACGATTGGGTGACTAAGCATTATCGCATAGTCTTGAGATAAAATAAAGGCATTTGGTGACAGGGAGATAACTGTAAAAGGTTAAGGGAAATGACTAGTCACAAAGTCTCAGAATGAATGATGTGTTAGTCTTAATTGTGCGCGACTTTGATTTCAATTATGTCACATGATCACCAGATCATGACTCAGCTCAGCTAGAGGTAAGAATATGCATTGTCGCCATGTCTCAAGATGAAACCATGGGTTAGTGATAGAGGCCCGTGACAAAGAGACTTAATGCAGTCGCACAGTCGCCTGATCCAAAGATCTAAAAAATGGCGACATTTTTTTTATGTGACAATATGAATCACTTGATGACCAATCAAAGGCTTACATTTTGATTACTGTGCAAAAAGAGTAGCTGAGATGTAAGATAGTTAACGAATTATAATGTGACATGTTAGCCCTTTTAAATGCAGTTGGATTTCTCCAAGGATTCACTTTCAAAAATTTGATTTCCTGTCAAGCTCAGGAACTACGGCTAGGTTTTTGTTCAAGTTCACAGCATGTCAAGTTAATGATAGAACTGATGCTTCCGAATCATGAGTTGCGTACTCTGAATGATGGCTATAAGGATTTGAGGGTGCATTAATTTTCATTCACTGTGCTTTCAGTTTTCAGAGCCCAAGTTGTTAAGTTTGCAGAAAAGAGATACTTTTCTCAGTTTGCAGTGTTTCTAAGATTGATTAAAGAGTTCTAAATTTCATGAAATTGTGCACAGGATAGTCTGTTGATCTCAGAAATAGATTTGTTTCAATATCGGTAAGGAGTAAGGGATTCAGGGTGTTGCAAACATCAGTGGGGCTTTGAGTGTTGCTTTGACAAGTGGAGGGAGTGAAGAGGAACAAAAAAGAAAGGCAAGTTTCTCTGATGAATTTCTGCGCCTCCTGCCTGGTTCAATGCAGAATAAGAAAGCTAATGCTAGTGTCCTCTTGGATGAGTACAAATACATTCCAGATGCTCTGACTCCAGGGACAATAGGTTTCTCCCTTTTCAATTATTTCTATAAAAATTCTGAACCCTTACTTCACTAAGTGGTTTGCTAGGGAAAATTTATTTGAGAAGTTATCATCTCTACAAGCCATCAGAGCAGATTTTCCTGAAATAGTAACTGAAGTGGGAGATGAGATCAAAAGAGTAAATATTTCTCTCTCATTCTTCAAAGGAAAATTAAATCAGATAGAGGTTCAATTGAGCCTCTTTTCAAGTGTTTTTAATAAGTTTATTCCTTTCTTAAGGGGAGATGATGACCAAGTAAAGGTTGTAGATGCTTGAAAGAGTGAGTTTGACACCAAGATGCCTAGTGAAGAGGCATTTCTCTTAGGAGAAAATATTGATATAGAAGGATTCAATAAAATATTGGATGAAGCCTTCAAAGCAGAGACTGACATCAACAAGTTCCTACTTGATGTCAAAAACATCACTGATGCTAGATGGGACAGACAAAATGTGCAAGTACAGAGTACTCAGGACTTTAAGTGGCCATCGAATGATGAAGTGAAAGCTTGGGAAGTGATGACTACACCCAAGAAAAAGAAGCCTGTAGTAGAAGAAGAAATCTTGGATGATGAGTGAGGTGAACACTTGGCACTGCACTGTTCAAGACAAGAGGGACAGTTATTGTAAAAAGAGAATGTAGGTGAGTAGGCAGGCATAGCCATCCAGAATCAACACAAATACTACCAGCTTCCATCTACAAATCTGATTGCAGTCACCAGATTGGAAGAAGAACAAGAAATATCTATTTTTATCTTTTTGACTTAGTCCTTTCACCGCTTCTTCTCTCTCTCTTTCTTTTTTCTCTCTTGTAACTTTAGGGTTAGGTTTTCTATGACCATCTGAAGCTTGTTACATCCTTAAGGGATTCCAAGATGGTCAAAAACATATATATAGCATAAGAATGGTAATTGTAAAGGGTCTTTGATGTTGGAATTTTTGGAGAAGAGAAAATATATTGTAGAATTCAGATATTCAGAATTTGTTTCTATCTTTTGAAGTTGCAAGATCTTTCGTGTATGGAAGTTGGATCATATAAATAAAATATGGTGCAATTTTACTCTCTTCAATTGATGTCTCTTTATTCTCTGTGTATGCTCTTTTATGTTAAGTTTGCAAGGCATTCTGAAGCATTTTGGTTATTAGGTAACTATCTAATTGCTTGCAAAATTCTTTTAAGGAAAGAAATTAGTTTTGTGAGTAGTTTCAGGGAGCATACTTCTTTTTTTAAAGATTTGATACAATAGTTTAGAGGTAACAGGATAATTTGTAAGGCAAATTATCTTAATTGCATGTGGGTTGTAAGGCAGCTCACTGTATTTTTTTCTATAAGATCTTAGTTTATTTGACTCTGTAGCCCAAAGGATAGGCACTAGTCTAGAAATTAATCTGATAACCTATTATCATCCAAGTTATTTCAAGGTATCAGAATTAAATTTAATCAAAATAATTTTGTTACTAAGAACAGATAAGTTGAACTCAGTAAGGACCTATGTCAGTAGGACAGTGTCCACTTTAGTGATTCCTTGGAGAGTGAATCATTAGGTTATTCCTCCTACAGTAAAAGGAAGAAGAATCAAAATCCTTGAATCACTGGTTTTTGCTATATGTAATACCATAAGTTTGTATGGTTATATCTTGTACTTGTTTATGCTTGGTCATTTGCAAGGTAATTTATGAGTTGATTTAACAGGGGTACATAGAAAATCAGTGTCCACACTATAACAGACTGTGTAAACAGCAATCATAAAAGGTAAAACTTGCCTGAGTATATGTGGAGCTCAAAAATGAAGAAGGACCTTATCTAGTCCTTAGCAATTAGGCTTTTCTTGTCTCTGAATCAGTATTAGAAGGCATAGTGTTCAAGTAGTCATTTCAAGCACTGTGGTTCATACAAGAAAATCCAATACACATCCAATACATATAAGATAAAAATGAAGCCGTTCATACCAGGCTCTAGGAGCTTGTTTTAATCTATATAAGGCTTTATGAAGTCTACATACCATGTTTCTCTTGTCTGGATCTATAAACCCTTCTGGTTGCTCAATGCATACCTCTTCTTCACTATTCCAGTTAGGAATGTTGACTTGACATCCATATAGTATACCTTGAATCCTTTGAATGTAGGCTAAGAAAGTAGTATTCTTACACCTTCTAGCCTAGAAATGGGTGCAAAACTTCTCCATTCTCATTCAAGTTATTCCTGAAAATCCATTTAGTACTGATGACATTCTTCTCATCTGGTCTTGGCACAAGTGACCATGTCTTTTTCTTTTCAATCTCATCATTCATAGCACCTATGCATTCTTCATTATCAAGTGTAGCACTGACAGTTTTTGGCTCAAACTCACAAATTAAACAACTTGAGTTTAAAGACTTCTTGTTCTTGTACCATCTTTCTTATCTCCTATGATCTAGATCTTTGGATGGTTCCTTCTTACATATATTGCAAGTATAGGTTCAGCTCTTTGTCTATCAACTTGATCATCATTTTTTCCTCCCTTCTATTCTTCATCACCTTGCACATTATTTTGATCATTATCCTGACCATCGGTATTTCCAGCTTGATGTCGGTTACAACATTCTATTTCTCGGGAATTAAGCACTGTTGCTCAGGTAGAGTGTTGGGTTCTTCACAATATACAAACTTGTTGTAGTCCTCTAGTTCTTTTGTGCTTTCCAACTTATTCTTTTATGCAAATTCATCTATCTTTACATTTGCACTTTCAACAATTTTGTTAGAGGCCTTAATAAGACATTTATAAGCCTTGATTTTGGTGGAATACCCTAGAAAGATACCTTCATCACTCTTTGCATCAAGCTTTCCATTTCTATCATCCTTTAAGATATAACATTGGCTACCAAAGATTTTGAAGTAACTTACATCAGGTGTTTTACCATACCATAGCTCATAGGGTGTCTTCTTTGTGTCCTTCAACAATTGTACTCTATTTAGTGTGTAGAAAACAATACTAATAGCTTCCCTCTAGAAGATTTGTGTGATGCCTTTCTCTATCATC
Source organism: Thuja plicata (assembly GCA_018584345.1). NCBI lineage: Eukaryota > Viridiplantae > Streptophyta > Pinopsida > Cupressales > Cupressaceae > Thuja > Thuja plicata. Next base: position 2,355,363 of record MU227823.1, on the reverse strand, counting down.
AGTGTTGTAGCACAATCAACTATTGATCAGTTCCTTCTCTCATCAATCCCATTTTCCTGTGGTGTTCTTGGTGTAGAAACCTATCTTTTATACCATACTCATTACAAAAATTAGTGAATTCATCTAATATAAACTCTCCTCCTCTATCTGATCTCAAACATTTTAGATCCTTACCACTTTGTTTCTCGATCATAGCCTAATACCATTTAAACATCTTGAATGCTTCAGATTTATCTTTTAGAAAAATAACTGTCATCATTCTAGAGTAATCATCAACAAAGAGAATACAATATATATCTCTATAATAACTCATTGTCCTCATTGGTCCACATAGATCAGTATGGACTAATTATAGAATATCATCAAATGTATGTGTTTTACTTTTGAAACTAGACTTTGTTATTTTACCTTTTTGATAATTCTTGCACATGATGTTGTCGGGCTTTGTCATCGTCGGTAAGCTTCTTACATTTCTTCTTCTACTTATTTTCATCATGTTGTCAAAATTCACATGACACAATCTTTTGTGCCATAACCATATGTCTTCATTTCTAGTCATTAAGAAAGTGGTGTTAGTATCATTCAAATAGAATAAGTTACCTTTTGTCTATTCACTAGTACACATCAATCTTCCTAATTCATTGAAGATGTTTGCCTTCTTATTCTCAAATGCTACTCTGTGACCTAAATTATTCAACTGAGAAACACCCAATAAATTATAATTCAATCCTTTTACCCAATAAGCATTTTCACATTTAATCAGGTTATTCAACATTATAGTTTCTTTACCTTCAACTTTACAAGGTGTATCCTTACCCATTATTACTATACCACCATTATAATACTCAAAAGTGTTAAACTTTTCTTTGTCACCGGTCATGTGGTGAGTGCAGCCAATATCTATAATCCAGATGTCATTCTTGCTAACCTTGGATATGAGTGCAGATTCTACATACCTTTAATCTTCATCTTAATCATCTTTCATAGCCACAAAAACCATCTCGATGTCATCATCAGGTTCGGTGTCAGTATCTTCATTTTTACAAGAAGCTAGGTAGCTAGCTTTCTTGCCTTTGGCCTTGTAGTCTCCGGTATCTCTTCTTTCTAATTGTTGGTAACTTCTATAATTATTTTTATTACCTTTGTCAGATTTCTTCTCAAAAGATCTGTCATTAACTCTGTCAACTTTTCTTCTGGTAGGACATCTTGCAGCAAAGTGTCCAATCTCTTTACAATTAAAGCATACAAGTGGTAACTTAACTTTGTATTTACCTTTGCCTCTTTGCATTCTTCTAGCCATAAGTTCTTCTATTTCGTCTAGATCTTCTTGTTCACTTTCACTTTCACTATCTCTTCTAGCTGTGTCTCTATGACTTGATTTGCTTATTCTCATAGAAGACTTTAATGCAGGTGCTAAGTTTGGTAAGACACTATTATAAATTAGTCTACCAATTATACTATCAAGAGTAACTATATTGTTTTCTACTGCTCTCATTTCTTTAATGGCAGAAACTCTAATAGTATATACAAGTAGTAAGGTCCTTAAGATTTTACTTACCACTGTCTCCTCTTAAAGTGTACCTCCAACTCCTCATATAGCATTGACTACTTATTTTATTCTTGTGATGTACTATGTGATTTTTTCTCCTTCTTTCATTATGAGATCATTAAATTTTCCTCTAAGACTTTCTGCCTTGGCTCTCAGGACATTTGTATCACCTTCATGTATAAGCTTCAGATTGTCCCACATTTTCTTTGTTAGTTTTCAATCCTTGAAATCTTCAAATTCAGCATCAAAGAGTGAGGAAGAAAGCTCTATCACCATGCAGTTGTGTTCATGCTTTTTCTTCAATTGATCTACTATTAATGATCTTGTGGGTAACACATTCAGTATCTAAGAATTGAGTAACATCATTACCAGTACCTGATAAGTGGAGTCTTATCGTGCTTTACCATGAAGCAAAGTTGTCTTTGTTCAACATAAACACATCTCATCTATTTATCTTGTGATCTTGACTTAGGTCTTGAAACCTTCCTTTCTAAGAACACAAGCTCTGATACCAATTGTTAGTAATAACTTAGAGGGTGGGGGGGGGGTGAATCAATGGCTTCAAAATATATTTTTCAAACTTAACCTCCAATCAATAAATCTTAGATTATTATGTCCCTACAAGATGCATGCTATGAAATACTACTAATGATTAACTGTCTGTTGTTCTTCTCTGTCAATCCTTATTCTTACTTGATTACCGATAAGCAGTATAAATATTTACCAAAACTCAGTAAATAAGCAGAGTATACCGATCAATCCAGAGTTAGCTATCTAAGATACAAAATAGTAAAGAAATGAATCATACACAGATAACACATGAATTTTTAACGTGGAAACCCTGTTAAGGGAAAAATCATTGGGACTAGTACCCCAAATTTTCACTGTTCTGAAGTGAGCCATGTTAGGAGCCAACCCTGTTAAAGGTTACAAACACACTGTTAAGTGTGACCTTGTTAGAGGATTTTATACATAGAGGTTGTCACTTAGTATCGGGAATCTATTGCTACCATCCTTGAATCAGCCTCCTTCTTAGACTATCAATAGGTATCGGGAAAGTCCAATGCTACTTTCATGAATCAAAATTTTTGGCACTCTTTGAGATGTACCTCAATATATAGAAGACTGTTAAGTCCTACTCGGTTAAAAGACTTGACACTTCAATGGTTAAATTTAAATACTATGAAATGTTCATATTGCAACTTTGAATTGTAGATTTTTAAATCTATTTAAGTACATTGCCTCTCTAACCAATATATCAATTCAATCCTTTATGATGTATACTTTCTTCTCTGTGATGCTGTGCTTCACTATTTGTAGATGTCTGCAAAATTCCTTAGCTCTTCCTTTAGCTTGTTTGATCAGGACTGCATGAAGTTGTTCTTCATTAGTTTCTCTTCAACATCCTCTTTCTATTCACTCCCCTTAATCCCATTCGTAAATGAATTAAGCTTGTCTCTTATATAGACATGATATTCATTGTTTCTTGATTCTTGATTCTTAGCGTGAAAAACAATCCAGCCAATTAGATTTAAAGAATAACTCTTGATTTGTCTTGTAGATATCTTCTTGCCAACTATATAAATCATCTTTAAATCACTCACTTATCTCTGGTCGAATAAAACAAAGTAGATAGCTAGTTAATTCTATTTTTAGCTCTTCCAGCTAGATATTTTGTCATTTTCTGAATGTTCTATTTCGTCAGTCACCACTATAGTTAGTTGTCGGTGATAACTGACAGTTCTGTCAGTGAGACTTTAGTTAGCTTTGTGATCTCCATATGTTGGGCATCATTAAAGTTTTACTAATCAGAAAACCTTTTGACTTTTCTCAATGGGCATCACTATGGCTTTGCTTCATCAGACAACATTGTGCTTTTGATCGTCGGGTATCACTGTGACTGTTCTTCTTTACTTTGACCATTGGTGTGTACTTTGTCGGTGTTGTTTGTCACTAAGTGAATACTTGACTTTTATGCATTGTTGAAAGCATAACCTTTGTTCCTTTGATTCTCTAAATTATTTGGCATTATGTACATGATCAAACAGATGATATCAAGTTGACATCAATGAAAATACAATACACTAACTGATTTAATGCCTTACATTATCTTCAACTTAACATTGTCAAACATTCGATCAGTTACATGTCATCATTCTAGGTCAAGTTTTATTTGATATAATATCTTTAAGGAAGAAAGTATCTATGTGTATTTGGTCTGTATAGCGCGGGTAGGTCTGGGTGTTGAAGGTTTTTTTGGGTAGTTTTCCTTTGACTCTCGCTTGTATCTCATGAAACAAAAGAATTTTTGACTAGTTTTCACGTTTATTTGGTTCACTATTGTTGTATTTGGCAAGGATAGGAGGGTTTCTTACTTCTTTTTCCTCCTTGAGCCCTTCTGAATTAGTTTTTATAATAAAATATAATGGACTCGTCCATTTTTATCAATTTTTTTTAAAAAAAATACATATTTTTTAAATGAAATTATCAATATACATTGGTGGCCAATGTCCTGTAGGCTTATTCGTTTATAGTTTTCATCTTCAATTGAAACATAGAATATTAAAAGTGTTTAGTGAAAAAAATTATATATAAATGTATGATAGAAAATGTAATGTCAAGTACAAACTACTCCAAGAAAATAAAGATTATAAAAATAATGTTGATATAAGAAATCATAACAGGTATGGATAAATTAATCAACAAATCAATTACTATGAAATAAATTTGTATATTAAATTAATACAAAATTGATACCACCCTTACTTAGTAATATATAAGAAAGATTATAAAAATGATCTTGATATAAGAAATCAAAATTGGTATGGATAAATCAATCAACAAATCAATTATTATGAAAGAAATTTATATATTAAATTAATATGAGATGATGCTTCATAAATGATTAATCAAACATATATCTAGAGTAAATTTAATTTGAGGTTCTCTCTCATTAATTAGAGTACAAAGTAGATTAAAAATATCTTAGTAGGGGAATATTTCCTTTTTATTTATTTATATGCTTATGATATACTTATTTATTTATTTGTATAGGGAAAGATGTGAATTTATATATAAATTTTGATGTTGTAGATAATTTTGAAATGAAAGATCTTTATGTAGATAAATATATTTGTGGGATTAATATTAGTAGAGAGAAAGAACAAAAAATTGTGGATTGGAAAACAATAGTATGTGAATTACATATTTTATAGGTTTGACTTGTATGATTTTAGACTATTATGTTTTCTTGTTATAGTCAAAATGAAGGTATTTTCTTCACATTTTCAAAAATATAACACTAGATAAGTAGGACATCAATAAAGTGTATTACCATAGTGTATTTGGAAGTTTGATGGATGACAGTGCAATAGACAATACATTTCCCAAGCAATGAGAGTTCTTTTCAGATATATCTCTAACCTAGCAGATTTTATTAGGATGCAATTAAAAGAGTATTTAGTTATTTGTAGGGTATTATATAGTATTTCTTATGTCAATATATTAATTTTATAGAAGGTGGGAATTTTGTTGATATTCATGGTATTTTGGACTCAAACAAGATAAAAGGTATTGATATCTAAAATGATCTACTAATGCTTGTGTTTTTACTTCATTTGTCAGTGTAATTGGTTGGTTGAGAAATTGGAGGGTTGTAGTTTCTGTTTCCACCACCAAAAGTGATTATATGGTAGTTACCCATGCTTGTGAAATAAAATTTTGTTTATAATTCCATGCTTTGATATTAGACTTAAAAGCTACGATAACAACTTATTGGGATATTTAGAAAGCGATTTACCTAGATAAAATCTAGCATTTTATGACTATGCTATGTACACAGATGTACAATATCAGATTTGGAGATTTATGACGATGAAAAGATGAAGATAGTTGAGATGGAGATTTTCATGAATATTACCATTAATTTAACTAGCCTTGTAAAAAAGACAAGTTTAGATGGTGGTCAAAGTTCATGGGCCTCTGGGCTTCACAAAATTAACTAAAAATATGATAATCTGTCCCATTTTAAGGTTGTAAGAAGTGAGATATTATTAGAAAAATATGTGAACCTTGAAATAACATACATTTACAACTGTCATCTCTTATCCTCAAAGTTATATAAATGGTTATTAATTTTTAAGGCTATGCACCTAAAAGAGGGTTGAAGAATGACATCCCCCAAAGAGACATTATAAATCTCAATAGCTAATTAATAGGTCTTAGATCATCTATTTAATAATATGTTTCCTTTGTTTTCTCCAAATGAAACACTAATTTATGAGAGAATGATGTTAAATATGAATATGTTTGTGATATATTATCATAGTTTGATAGTTATTCACTTACCTGAAAAGCTTGTATTAGTTCTTCTTTTAGAATCATTCTCTATAATTACATTCTAATATTCATGATTTATAAAAAATATATTAGGTAATTTTAAGATTGTGTGATTTTATTCCCGAGTTGTTTTTCTCGATGTAAATTAAAAAATTTTGGTCTAATTTGTATTTATGTTTAAATATGTATTAATTTATTACAAATATTTGAAATTATTATTCATTACTGACCTCCAAAGGTTAGTATACAGTGTTATTTTCTCACTTTAATGCACTTATAACTATTATAATTCTTTTATGAAGGTAAATAGGTTTTTAACGGTCTTCGCTTCCCTATAGAAGAAAATCTTGAATGGATCTAAAAATTGTAAACAAATATATGTTAAGGATATAACATAACCAACTAGGAGCCAAACAAAAAGGTAAAACATAGTAGCCTCATGCATACAAATCTCAAGTTACAATACCAATAGGATGGAGCATTAAACTCAATATAGAGGGTGTTTCCACAATTCCTTAACCTTGATTATGATTGAAGGATTTTTCCAAGCCCCCTAAACTAGAATAATGGGTTTTAAGAATGCTCCCATAACCTTCACTTCTAGAAATATTAATATTACACAGAAAAATTAGCTAGAGAAACTAATGTAGGATTTGAGAGATACAAATCCACATAACACCAAGAACACCTGCATGCAAATAACCTATTATAGGAGAGAAGCAGAAAGAGGAAAAAGAAGAACTCAGAAGTTGCTTAGAAAGTGGGAGAAAAATTATAATCTGAATTAATTAAAAAGAAACTACAAAGTTCAACCTATAAAGGTGAATGAAACCCTAAAACAAGAAAAGCTAGGTTGCACATTAATAATTAATATAAATATTAATTATAATGCACCTAAGAGATAGCTTGAGTAAACCAGAGTAATAAATAACTTAATTAATTAAATCAAAGTGATCTAATTAATAATTGTAAATAGATAATTACTCTAACAGCCCCCTTAAGCAAAGCTCAGGAGGTAAGCTAACCTAGCACAACTATGAAAGTAGGAAAAGAGGGTCTTGGCAACAAGGCCTGATCAGGTACCCAAGCACAACCAAATCTCTGTAAAGTGGAGAAATAGAGAAAACCACATGGGAAAAACCCTACTCCAAGAAGAGATAGAAGAAAAAGCATAAAAGAATGGCTCAAGAGACTCTCTCAAAACCATAAGTACAATCAAACCCCCCATGAGAGAGGGATGAGAAACCAAATACCCCCTAGAATGATGGAACCCATGTAGGAATGATCGAACCAATCAAACTGCAATGTGGAAGAAATAGAGGTACAGAGTAGCAAGGAAACCCCTGAATTAGAGGTGAAATTGGAAGACAGAGCTGGTGCTCAACGGAGAATGAATGAGACTCCTGGAATGGAATCCCCAATGAAGGTGGGCCAATAGATGGGCTGAATCTATCAGCTAGGAGGAGATGAATGTCCTCAGATATGCCCTCAACAACTGGAGGGGAAGGCTCGATGCAAGGAGTGACCATAACAGGGACTACTTAAGAAGAATCATGCTGAACAAAGGTAGGCACAACAAGAGGAGGAGGTGGAGAAGCCACAACACTAATCTTAGGAGCAACACAGAGGTTCAAGTGACCTGACTTCGTCAAGTAGGAGAGATATTCTCTGACATAGGAGATGGAGGACCAAAATGGGAGAAGGAGTACAGGTTGGTGGAATGATCAACTATCCCTATAGAAACAATGTATCTAGTCACACTATCACGGATGTGTACAGAATCTACAGTGAACTCAACTGTCTTCTCTATCACACTATGAGTAATCTGATAAATAGAGAGAAGGTTCGATGACAAGGATGGAACACATAGTACATCATGGAACGCACCACCATAAATGTCAATAGAACCCTTACCACACACAGGCATAATAGTGTCATTCCCCATAAAGATGTGTGGGGTAGGAGAGGCCACAAAAGATGAGAAGGAACTCCGAGAAGATGCCATATGATGTGAAGCACCGAAATCCAAAAACCACCTAGAAGAGGGAGCTATAGTAGATGCACATAAGGAATGACCCTTTCCGTTGTCTGACCCATCTACCTGAGATGATGATGAAGAAGACTAGCAAGAAGAGGTAGAAGGAATATCAATGTTGCTCTTCTGAAGAAGAGCTATCAAATTAGCAATCTGTTGGGGATATCCATCGACCTTCTTTTGAAAGCACTGAGATGCATCATGATTGAACTTATTGCAATAAGTACACTTGGGTTTGTCTGTCTTTGATTTCCCCTTAGGTGAAGGAGGTGGGCCAGAGGAATGCTGAGAAGGAGAATCCTTCCAAGATTCTGTGGATGATGATACTTGTTTCTTCTCTGGTTTCTGTGGAGAAGTGTGAGAAACCAAGGCATGGCTCATAGAACCTGAAGCATCATTCAACTATTGAATCTTTGACTGCTCTCAAGTCAACCAATCACAGAAGGCCACAAATGAAGGCATATTATGCCTAGGACCCAAGGCATCCATAGTGGAATAGAAAGTGGAGGAGAAAATTTGGAACTCTCCACAAAGCTTTGAGAGTATCAAAAAGGTACACTCATCATCTGATTTGGTCTTCCCACATCCCTGTAAAAATGATCGGAGAGAATTGAACTTCATCAAGAAGTCCTCATTGGTGGAAAAACTATCAGGAGACAAGGATGTCAAATCTGCATCAAGTTGAAGTGCCCTGAATGCATTCATTATGCCAAATAGATCTGCAAAATTTCCCCAATATGCGTGAGGAGTGGTCAAACCATCCAGATGAAACAAGAGGCTGTCTGAAATGTGCAGAGCAATCAAACCCATGGCTTCATCCATTTTCTTTTTGTGCTAAAAGACCTCAAATGGATGCTGTAGAATAGGTTGGTTCTCATCCAGACATGACCATAAGCCACGTGACATGAGAAGCCTAGTCATGTGTGCTTTTTAGGTGTGATAATTGTGAGGTGTCAGCCAGGCCACAAAGGGGTTAAACATTGAGAGAAGAAGTAGATAGAAGAAGAAGGGTCATTTTTGAATTAAAGTATAGAAATCAAATGCACCCCCCCCCC
>MU227823.1:2310422-2329436 GCA_018584345.1 Thuja plicata | reverse complement strand
ATATGTTTAAGGTTGACAACATATATAATATTGTAATAATGTTATGTTAAGTTTAGATAAATTATTAGTGAAATCACAAAAAGTATTAGTTGGTAACATATAGGCTGAAAGTTTAAATTAAAATATGGAAATTTGTTATTTTTGATATGTTTAAGGTTGACAACATATTAGCGAAATCACAAAACGTATTAGTTGATAACATATAGTTTGAAAGTTTAAATTTAAACATGCAAATTTGTTATTTTTGATATATTTAAGGTTGACAACATATATGTTTAAAGTTTGAATTCACATATGCAAATTTGTTAATTTTGATATATCAGTGGTTAAAAATTTAAATTAGCACTATCATAATATCATAGAAATATATAAAATTACAAATTAAATTAGCACTATCATAATATAATAGAAATATATAAAATTAAAAAAGGAATGTGATTCCTTATAGATGTATTAGATAAATCATCAAAAACTACCACAAAAATTAACAAGGATTAGATAAATCATCAATAACTACCATGGAAATTAAAAAGGATTTAGATTGTTACTGATATTAATCGTTGTCATTTATTATTACAATGCCAGGAAATATCATGGCACATCGTAATGATTCTGAAGATGTTGTCACCATCCCGAATATGTCATCTGGGAATTTTGAAATATTTTTGAATCAAAGTTCACCACCTAAGTCACCTGAGCCTTTGACAGGATCCATTTTAGTGGAGTCCCCTTCCTTCATTAAAGGGAGCATTGACGCCCTTTGTACCGATGTTCTGCAAAATTGTAATAATCTTGTTGAAAAGCTAAGACATCTAAGTCAACATATTAAATGAATGGAGGACCTTGAAATCGAGTTGATGCGTGATGTTAAAAATAAGTATCATCTAAATTGTACTATCTTAGACGCATATTATGACACTGCAAAAGAGTTACACTATGCAAGGCTCTATGGAGTGAATAATGCGGGTGATCTCAAGCGATGGTTTTGTAACTTCTTGGACCGAGTATGGAATTTGTAAAAACCATGAAACAACTTGTTCTAATTATTTGTATATAATGTTATAGTTGTATGTATGGTCCATTATCAAATAACTATACCAAGGAACCTAGCGCAACCTATATACTACAGACACTTAGAGTTGTTATTGTTGCTGTCATCAGCTACTCCTTCGACATAGCTTACCTACTATTTGTCCCTCTGATGTAATTTTAACATTGTATATGCCTTTAATTATAGAATATAAAGCATATTTGGTAGTTTGTATCAGTCAAATCCTCTATACTCTAACAAATGGATTGATCCATACCCTCAAATGAACTTAGATGTGTTTACATTCAAAGAAATATAAAGGTATATAATGTTACCCTATATACTTTTCTAAGTCCCACCTGTTCGATAGGATATTGAATTCCTCAATGAGTAATTAAAGTGTGCTTGCATAAATTTTGCAGATATATTACAAACTTATAATCATGGAAGCATTGACTATAAATGTGGTGAAACTCATGTATAATGGTATTGCGTGCCTTGATCCCCAAGTACAAGTGTTATCCATACAAAACTTTGGGGTTGGTAATGAACAATCTCCATGTTATAAAATAGAGATATCTGACAGTGCTTACAAATACATAGTGACATTGCCAACAAAATACAACCATTATGTAAAAAACCAAAATATCAAGATAGGGACAGTGATACGCTTAACAGAATATAGTTGCTCCAAAACAAGCAAAGTACGGTGAGTGGCACACTCTTACACATGTTAAAAAGACTTCTATACTCTTCTTCAATGTGTGGATAATGTATGTCTCATAAGTACTTTCACTATAAATATGTACGTGGATCACAATTATGAGGCTAGAGATTCTCCATACAGAACACACGATACTTGGGAATCCAGAATCTTCAGATACAGGTTGCATAGATGGAAAATCACAAGATGCCACAGAGTCACAATCTTCACAAACAAAAGTTGAAAACAACAACACAATGAGTGCTACACCTTGGAAAAAACTTCTTCTTGGAATAGAAACAATTGAATCAACTAAAATTGTGCCTACTACATTAATGCCTATTAAAAGCTTGAACCCATACCAGCCAAGATGGCATATTAAAGTTTGTGTAACTATGAAAAAGGAGATGCATCGGTTCCAAAAATAGAGTGGGCATGGCTAGGTATTTAGTTTGGATGTCATAGACAATGAAGGGATAGAGACATGTGTTAGGTTCTTTAATAACATAGCAGATAGGGGCTGTTTACAGTATAGTTCATGGAATGGTTAAATGTGCAAATATATTTTACAACAAACTCAATAGTGGACTGGATATAACTTTGACTCCAGATTGAAGGGTCACCCTATGTGAAGATGACCCCTCCATTCCTAGACATCGATTCACTTTCACCCCAATCGATGAAATTAAAAGTAAGTCGAACAACTCAGATGTTGATATTATTGGAGTTGTTATTTATGTGCAAGAGACTACAACAATAAAAAGGAAAGATGGTACAGAGGTCCCTAGGCACACGATCAAGCTTCTAGACACTTCTTGCACTGTTATAGATGTTACACTGTGGGGGGCACCAACTGAATGAGAAGGTGCAGATCTTCAACAAAAATATTACCACCAAGAAACTATAGTGCTTGCTATAAAAAGTGGGCATGTATCTGAATACAACAGGAAAGTCGTAAATACCTCAAGCACAAAATTTTTTTTGATAGACCCTCTCATAGAGGAAACCAAACCATTGAAGGATTGTTATGAAAAAAATGGTAGTAGTGGACAAGATTCAACAATGCAATTAGCTAGCATACCACTGCCAACCACACGATTGATGTTCAGTGATATACAAAAGAAAGACACACAATCATCCCAACACTTTGACTATATATTAAAAGAAACAATGGTACTCTTCAAAAAGGATAAATTTTACTACCCAGCTTGTTCTAGGATGATAAATAGAAAGCAATGCAAGAAAGGATTACAAAAAGCTGAAGATGAAAGCTTGTTCTGTCCTAAGTGTAATTTAGTAGTTACTAAATATAGCTACTGGTATATAGCTCAATTAAAATTATAGGACCACACAGGAACAATCTGGGCCATTACATTTGATGATACTGCAACAGAGTTAATCAGAATGCATGCTAAAGCATTATACACCTTACAATTTGATGACAATGTTGAAAGATCAATAGAACAAGTCATTCAAGATGTACAACACAAACAATATATCTTCACATTAACATGCAATAGTGAGATGTATAACAATGAAGAAGGAGTGAAGGCAACTATCAAGAAAGTTTCACAAGTAGATTTTATTGTAGAAAGTAATGTATTACTTGAAAAAATTAAGGGGATGTGTAGTGATCAAGCCCTTGAACAAGATACCCAATAGACAATAGCACACAATGTATAAAAAAGAAGAAGATGCATCAGTTGACATTGTTGCATATATCTAACGCCATATCATATGTTTCCTAGGATGTACAAAGGAATGTAAAAATTTGTATTTATTGAAATACATACACCATGTAAACATGTTACCAAAGATGTATAAAAAAGCCACACATTTAGGCCTCTCTGAATATACTTATCATTTACTATATAATGTCAATTAAATATCATTAGAAATTCATAATGATAAGATCCTACTATATAGAGAATATTTTCATACATTTGAATTTGTCGTAATTTATCAAACACCTGTCACACCATGCATTATTATAAACCCTAATGATATGTATGATCATTTGAATGAATTTCTTTAAGTGTGTACACCATCATACTATGATTTCTACCATAAATTAACAATGACTATTGGATGCATTGATAGATGGATGACCATGATGTTAGCAAAGGGAAAGAAAAAATAGATCTACAAGAGATCACTGCACATCCAGCTCGTGAAAGCAACTGGTCTTATTATGCTTGGCATAAAGAAGAGATAGTTTCCTGCAGAAAGGAAAAAAGAAAGCATTTAAGAGAAATTAGCTCCACACAGAAGAAAGGTACAATTCTTGAACAATGAGAGGCCCAACAATCGCAACGTTATGAGAGAAACCATAACCACTATGTGCGCTACAAGGAAGAAATAAAGGTAGCAAAATGTATAGGGTACCAAGAGACCCAACTAGGCCAGCATGAGAAAAAACAAACCCAACATCATCTAGAATCAAATGCACCATTCAAGAATGATGCTGAATATATGACAACAATGAAAAATTTTTGACAACGGGTAGATGCACTTTCTCATCAACAAAAATGCATAGTATGTAAGGAATGTTACCTAGGAATATATATCCAACAAAAAAATAACATTGTAAAATGTAAAAGGTGTTCGAATGAAAAAGGTATACCTAGGTTTTCAGCACTCAACAATATGGACCCCAGTGACTAGCCAGTCATGCTAAAGAGGTTATCCCAAGTGAAATAAATGCTTATCGCTAGGGTGAATCCAATATTATAGGTAACCCATGCTTTTGGAGGATAGTTCAAATATAGTGGACATACAATAAGCTTTCCATAGGATATACAGAACATTGCAAATGTGTTACCGAGACATATCAAAGATCTAGAAATATTAATAGTACGAAGAGTGCACATAGATGAAAGCTCTTATGACTGTTATGTGAAAAGGAGTCATATCAGAGATGCATTGCAATATAAAATCAAATATGATCTATATTACCATGATTTTGTCCTAAGTATGGAAAACTTGGACCTGCTTCCTAAAGTGAAAGTAGACATAGCTAAAATGTTACACACAATAAACACCAGCAAAGATATGTCTATACACAATTACCAGATCAATACAAGTGAGGAAGATGATGACATTATTCCTCTACAAACATCTTCCCTAGTGCCTAAGCTGCCAAGTAAACAATGTGAGTTGGACATCATGAAACATGTATTAGATATCCAGGGAACTATAGAGGACATTGTGGACTAGCCTACAATAGACCCATCCCCTATAAATGAATATAATATGGAAGGGTTATTTGATATAGCATTCTCAACTCTATTCTTGAATGGAACTGCACTACCAATGCAAGCACGAATGTGAGAAGTACATATGCATGAGTATGCCCTACATTTGATGAGGTACCATGATCACCACTTTGGAAGGCATCCAAGGTTTTGATATTTTATTTATAACCTTATGATGTGACATTGTAGCCAAAGAATTGCGTCAATCTTCTTTAAAAATAATGTAGAAGAGAACATACCGACAACAATTGAAAACCCCTACATACACCTAAGACAACTCCCAGATACACAATTGGTTGAAGAATTAATGCACTTTGGCTCTACGATGTGGAGTACAAGGCCATATTGGAATAAACATCACAGTGAACTGATAGACATGATCAATCAGCTCGAAAGACCTACGCTCTTCTTCACATTAAGTGCAGCGGATATGAAATGGCCAGATCTACAAAGATTATTAACAAATGACAATGTAGTGGATAAAAAAAAAAAAAAACAATGTCTCAACAATGTCATTAAGAATCCTCACACCACATCATTATATCTTCAACAAAGGTTCACAATATTCCATGAAGAAGTAATTGAAAATCTTCTTGGTGTAGTAGATTGGTGGTACAAAATTGAATGGCAACATCAAGGAATTGGGCATGTACACGGGTTTATTTGGCTCCCAAATGCCCCAAACATGGATAGACTTGATTGGCATAATAATGAAGATATTGAACATCCAATACAATATTTTGATAGCTGTGTCAGTGCATGGAATCTTTGTGATGCATCTCACAGAAGCAACATGGTGTTCCAGTCCCCATTAGACGATCCTTGCTTACTAGATACACATGAGATTCTCACTTCAAATCTTGCTCGTGATTATGAGGATTTGGTAAACTGAGTCCAGAGACATACCAAATGTATTAAGTGAACATGTCTATGGAAAAAAGGAAACAAGTTAACATGCATGTACAAAGCTCCGTGGAAAGAACAAGAAAAATCTACATTGTCCTATGATAGTTCCGGGAAGATACACTATCAACCAGCAAGAAATGATGACAAACTAAATATCCATAATCCAGAGATGCTTTCAATCTAGAGAGCCAACATTGATTGCCAACCTGTGGTCTCTCGAGTGCTTGTGCTCAAATATATTTCCAAGTACGTAGTAAAAGTAGAGAAACACTCAGAGACATGTTTTGACATGCTAAGATGAATATCTTTGTCACCAAAAATAGATGACCCGACCCTCATGGCATATCAAAAATTATTATTAGAAGTTATTTTAGAGCGTGATATAGGAACACAAGAAACATGCCACATGCTACAAAATTTGCCCTGTTAGCTCTCAAAATTGCACCCTGTTAAGCTTGCAGGAACTTAACCTTTTGGAAAAACATGGAAACATTCCAAGTTTGTGGGTAAACTATGGATGGAATGAATCTCCGGGTCCTAGGCCGGCTTCCTATCTGATAAATCACTCTATACTACCTGAAACTGATTCCTTTTGATGGAGAAAAGAGATAGAAGGAGAACAGAAAAATGAAAATTATGTCCTAAATGGTGATGCACCAAAAAATTATCTGAGAAATGCACAAATAACTTGACACACAATGAAAAAGTGACTTAAGCTCTCTTACACAACCCCACTAAATCATAATATCTGCATAATCAATTTTTAAGAAGGCCAATAATGACAATCCCTTTAAAGGAGAAATATTTCTCACAATTTGGGGGAAAATCTGACTTGAGCACAACTTAAAACCTGCAGACAAGCATTAAGTACTGCATAAAGGCACTAATATGTGATACAAATTAAGGACAAAGAACATCATAGAATTTTGTACCAATCACTAAGTACACAATAACAGACTAATAAGGGAAGGCATAAGCTATCTTTCATAGTCAAAGGTGTTACAAATCCGTGTATTTCTCTGAAATGGGTTACAAAATCTCTTTGCCTCTGTTAAGAACTTAGAACAAGTTACAAAACCTCAAGTCAAAGGGAAGAAGAACTCCTTAACAATTACAACTCTTAGGCTATATATAGGGTTTTTTACCATCTTGGAATCCCTTAAGGATGCAACAAGCTTCCGATGGTCATAGAAAACTTAACCCTAAAGTTACAAGAGAGACAAAAAAGAGAGAGAAGAAGCGGTGAAAGGACCAAGTCAAACAGATATTAATCAAATATTTCTTGTTATTCTCCTGATCTGGCGACTGCAATCAGATTTGTAGATGGTAGCTGATAGTATTTATGTTGAATTTGGATAGCTGTGCTTGCCTACTCACCTACATTCTCCTTTTACAATAACTGTCCCTCTTGTCTTGAAAAGTGCAGTGCCAAGTGTTCACCTTATTCATCGTCCAAGATTTCTTCTTCTACTACAGGCTTCTTTTTCTTGGGTGTAGTCATCACTTCCCAAGCTTTCACTTCATCATTCGATGACTACTTGAAGTTTTGAGTACTCTGTACTTGCACCTTTTTTGTATCCCATCTAGCATCAGTGATATTTTTTACATCAAGTAGGAACTTATTGATGTCAGTCTCTGCTTTAAATGCTTCATACAGTATTTTATTGAATCCTTTTATATCAACATCTGCTACCTGCACTTGCGGACTCTCAGCCATAGCTCTGCCAATACTTGTAGCACCCTGAATCTCATTTTCCTTACCGATATTGAAACAAATCTAATTCTGAGATCAACAGACTGTTCTGTGCACAATTTCCTAAAATTTAGAATTCTCTGATTAATTTTGGAAATACTGCAACTGAGAAAAATACCTCTTTCTGAAAACTTAGCAAGCTGGGATCTAAAATCTGAAAACATGGTGAATGCAAATGAATGCACCATGAACTCCTGATAGCCATCATTCAGAGTACAGAACTCATAATTCAGAAACATCAGTTCTGTCATAAATTTGACATGTTGTGAACTTGAACAAAAACCTAGCCGTAGTGCGCTTGATAGGAAATCAAATTTTGAAAGTGAATCCTCGGAGCAATCCAATTGCATTCAAAAGAGCTGACATTTCACACTATGATTCATTGAATGCCTTACATCTCAGCTACTCTTTTTGCACAGTAATAACAATGCAAGCCTGTGATTGGTCACCGAGCGATTCACATTGTCACACCAAAAAATTGTCGTTATTTTTTAGATCTTGGGATCAGGCGACTGTGCGACTGCATTAAGTCTCTTTGTCACGGGCCTCTGTTACTAACTATGGTTCCATCTCAAGACTTGGTGACAATGTGTTTTCTTACCCTTGGCTGACCTGAGTCATGATCTGGCGATCATGCGACCCAACTGAAATCATAGTCGCACAGAGTTAACATTAACCCATCATTTCTTTTGAGACTTTGTGACTGACTGTCTTGCTTAACCTTTACGATGATCTCCCAGTTGCCAAATGTTTAACTTCTATTTCCAGACTACGTGACAATGCCTAGTCACCCAGTTGGGAGATATGAGTCCCGAGCTTTGGACTTTACCGTAACAGGTCTTATGTGCCCCTTTTTCCCTTCTGACGACTACGCGACATACCTTAATCACTAAGTCAGGAGGAATTCTACCTTAGGGCACCTTTCTTCTTAGACTCTATGACCACCGTCAGATCCTTTGATCTCTTTATCCTACGGCTGTTGTTTAATCGCCAGATGTCTGAGCATACCCTTAAATTGTTCTCAGACACTGCGACTGAAGGGAAACTACCTTAGTCTCCAAGTCGCTGAATCCATTTTCTTCTTCTGGTGACCATGCAATAATACTTTTAGCATCTACATGCCTTATGACACATGTCACATAGTCATTGGTTCATTCATTGCATAATGGAGAACAGAGTCATCATCCTGTTTTAGCGACATCCCGACTAAGCACTACTGCAAACCACAAATGGTCAGTCGCGAAGTCTGGGTTAAAATCTCTTAACCACCGTTCCATTTAGAGATCATGCGACTGAAGGCTTGACTTAACTTTTAGCTTTGGCTTGATTTGACGATAACGCGACATAAGGTAATCGCGAAGTCTGAGAACACTTTCATAACTGTTAAGAATCTACCGCGATCACCTGACTGAGCAGTGGGTCCCTCCTTCATTAAGCTTTATAACATAACTATCTTACGACTACCCGACATGAAAGGAATCACTGAGTCTTAGAAGGCCAAAGGAATATTCTAATTTTGAATGAGACCACGCGACAAAAGGGAAACGCAAAGTTGGGAAGAGAATTGGAATATTCGCTAAGGGTAACGCGATGAGGCGACCAAAATTAAAACACATGCCTTAAGTGAATGGAAAAAGGTAACAGCGAAATAGAACGCCATGACTGAAGGTTTTGAAGGATTTTCTGGTCTTTCTGGAAGGGTTTCAAAGCCATGATTTGCACTTTTAAGCTTCACCATGCTCTTTTACACTTGATATGTTTCATTTTTCCTATGATGTAATCAGTAGAAAAAATGAGAAAAATCTTTGGCAATTTCTGCTCAATGTCTGCCTACTAGACATAAAAACCAGTAGCCTTATCCAGTCCATTGGGCACATAGTCTTATTTTGGAAAAAAATGAACCTGGAACCAAACCTCTCAAACTGAAAACTGAAACAACAAGCTAACCCCAAAACTGAAAACTAACTGAACTGGAAAACTGCCAACTGAAAACACTGTTGTAGCTCATGATATTGTATGAAGGAAATGTTTATGATATGAGATAGTGGAGAACACTCCTATCTTCTATTATAGATCCTTTTTTTATACCAGTATGATGAATCTCAACATTGCTTTCTCCTTATTACTCTGACCATACGGAAAGAAAACTAACTACCAACTGACTGTGCAACCAACACTTAGAGGAAAAGAAAACAAAACCTATCTTATCCTACCTAACCAAGCATAAATCTTGATTAGACAAAACCATTGACTGGTTCGCTGAAATATCTTCCTTTTCTTCCCAATGTGGCATATTTTACAAACTTGTAAATGGCTAAGGAAAGAATGAAAAGATTCTTCATAATCAAATGGAGCAGTTCTTGAAAAACAGAAACCCCTACCTCAGAAAGCTGATTATGCATGAAATTTTCCTGAAGTGGGTATGTGAGTAGAGCTTGGCTCTCTTAGGCTGCAATTTGATGTTCTTGAACAACTTCTTCATACTTGGCTTCAATTGTCAAAAAATACCTGATTGGACAGCCTTTTGAAAGGATGAAACAACTCCCTTTATTGGTCTCTTCTTTATGAATTATTTCCTCAACCTCACAAGGAGTTTCTCCTCTGAAAACATGGCTACCTCTTTCATTTTATTGTGCTGCTCACAATCCTCTACCATAGGAAACAACGATTCCTCACCCAAATTTTCACAAAAACCTTCTATGATGTTGGAAAAATAATCCTCTTCAAGGTTTTCATTTATTTCCTCATCTTGGACAGCCTCTTCTATAATTGTAACCTCATGGAACAGCAAGTCATCATGATGATCCACATCCTCTTGCTGCTGAAAACTTATTTCCGATGTGTTCATGACCATATCCTCTTTTTCTTTCTCAACAAAATTAGGGAGCTCATCAAACAAAAACCTAGACTCCTCATCTGTACTAGCCTTCTCTGCTATATCTTGAATTGGCTGCCCCAACTGATCATATTCACTTATTTTTTGTTCATTTGCAACCATCGCTCTTTGATAATCTTCATTCTGTTGTTGATCACAACAAGACTGTGAATGCTCTATAATAGGCTGCGTTAGAAGAATATCAGCAAATCTTGGGAATGAAAGCTTGGAAGGCTCTTCATTTACAGGATTTTGAGGTAGGGGAGTCCTCCAACTTGGAATTTTGAACTTGTGACCCCTTTGTGCAACAGCTTGTAATCTTAGCTCCTCCGTCTTTGCAGCAATTTGGCGATCAAGATCTTCTTCAAATATTTTCCTTTGTTGCTCATACTCTTGACTCTCTGCCTCCTGTTCAATTGAATTTAAAATAGCAACGTGAATCCTACCATCAACCTCCTGACCTTGGACTAGTGCACAAGGGGTATCTTTGGCAAGATTTGGCATCTGATAATCAAGCTGCCGAGTCCATTAAGGTTGCCATTGAAGCTTGGCCTCTATTGCAGACTGATTTGGGGTATGAGAAAATTCATGAGCCTCTAGATCTTGATGTCTTGCAATTAATTGCCTCATTTTCTCTTATTTTTCTGCAACTTGTGCAAATAACTCTCGCTCATACCTTTTAGCATCTATCTCCTGCTGTTGGAGATAATCTTGGCGAGCCAACTCCTCTTGTTGAAGATCAACCTCCTGTTGTCTTTTAAAATCAGCCAACTGCTTGGCTAAATCTAGCACTAGACCTTCTAGGTGCTTTTGATCATTTCTATAATCTTGAAATACTTGTTGGATTTGGAATTTCTCAGGTTGAGTAGGAAATTGGGTAGGGGTGGGTGCGTGACAAGTATAATGAGCTTGTTGCTCTAGGCTTTCTTGTTGTTTCTTGTATGCCCATGATCCCTCTTGTTGGAGAGCCTTCTCATAAGCATGTGTAAGGGCATATTGATCTGGGGCATGTTGGATATATTCATAACCTCCTAAGGTACGATAGCTTGGAGTAAAAATAGGTTTAGGATGATTTTCATATGGCTGAAGATTGGTCAATTGAGGATTATTTTCATGACATGAGGGTGAGTATTGTAGCTATCTATAATAACTTGACATTTTCTATGCATGTAGTAAGCTGGAAAAATGAATATAAAATATTTTGAAAAAATAAACCAGCACTGAATCTGCTTGAAACTAGTAGAAAATGACCTCAGAGTCGTCAGATGTGCTTTTTTCCTGCCTCCAAAGGCAGAAATTACTGCTGTCCACACAAAACAGTAACAGAATGTCTTCTCAAAAGAGCTCAAAAATAGCTCTTTAGTCCCACCTGGCGTGCCAAAAACTGTTAGCTCTCAAAATTGCACCCTGTTAAGTTTTCAGGAACTTAACCTTTTGGAGAAACATGGAAACATTCCAAGTTTGTGGGTAAACTATGGCTGGAATGAATCTCTGGGTCCTAGGCTGGCTTCCTATCAAGTAAATCACTCTATACTACCTGAAACTGATTCCTTTTGATGGAGAAAAGAGATAGAAGGAGAATAGAAAAATGAAAATTATGTCCTAAATGGTGATGCACCAGAAAATTATCTGAGAAATGCACAAATAACTTGACACACACTGAAAAAGTGACTTAAGCTCTCTTACACAACCCCCCTTCTGCATAATCAATTTGTAAGAAGGCCAATAACGACAATCCCTTTAAAGGAGAAAGATTTCTCACAACTTGGGGGAAAATATGACTTGAGCACAACTTAAAACCTGCAGACAAGCATGAAGTACTGCATAAAGGCACTAATATGTGATACAAATTAAGGACAAAGAATATCACAGAATTTTGTACCAATCACTAAGTACACAATAACAGACTAATAAGGGAAGGCATAAGCTATCTTTCATAGTCAAAGGTGTTACAAATCTGTGTATTTCTCTGAAATGGGTTACAAAATCTCTTTTCCTCTGTTAAGAACTTAGAACAAGTTACAAAACCTCAAGCCAAAGAAAAGAAGAACTCCTTAACAATTACAACTCTTAGGCTATATATAGGGTTTTTTACCATCTTGGAATCCCTTAAGGATGCAACAAGCTTCTGATGGTCATAGAAAACTTAACCCTAAAGTTACAAGAGAGACAAAAAAAGAGAGAGAAGAAGCGGTGAAAGGACCAAGTCAAACAGATATTAATCAAATATTTCTTGTTCTTCTCCTGATCTGGTGACTGAAATCAGATTTGTTGATGGTAGCTGATAGTATTTATGTTGAATCCAGATAGCTGTGCTTGCCTACTCACCTACATTCTCCTTTTACAATAACTGTTCCTCTTGTCTTGAACAGTGCAGTGCCAAGTGTTCACCTTATTCATCGTCCAAGATTTCTTCTTCTACTACAGGCTTCTTTTTCTTGGGTGTAGTCATCACTTCCCAAGCTTTCACTTCATCATCTGATGACTACTTGAAGTTCTGAGTACTCTGTACTTGCACCTTTTGTGTATCCCATCTAGCATCAGTGATATTTTTGACATCAAGTAGGAACTTATTGATGTCAGTCTCTAGTTTAAAGGCTTCATACAATATTTTATTGAATCCTTTTATATCAACATCTGCTACCTGCACTTGTGGACTCTCAGCCATAGCTCTGCCAATACTTGCAGCACCTTGAATCTCCTTTTCCTTACCGATATTGAAACAAATCTAATTCTGAGATCAACAGAATATTCTATGCACAATTTCCTGAAATTTAGAATTCTCTGATTAATTTTGGAAATACTGCAATTGAGCAAAATACCTCTCTTTCTGAAAACTTAACAACCTGGGCTCTAAAATCTGAAAACACGGTGAATGCAAATGAATACACCATGAACTCCTGATAGCCATCATTCAGAGTACACAGCTCATAATTTAGAAACATCAATTCTGTCATAAATTTGACATGCTGTGAACTTGAACAAAAACCTAGCTGTAGTGCTCGAGCTTGACAGGAAATCAAATTTTGAAAGTGAATCCTTAGAACAATCCAACTGCATTCAAAAGAGCTGACATGTCACACTATGATTTGTTGAATGCCTTACATCTCAGCTACTCTTTTTGCACAGTAATCAAAATGCAAGCCTGTGATTGGTCACCGAGTGATTCACATTGTCACACCAAAAAACTGCCACCATTTTTTAGATCTTGGGATCAGGCGACTGCGCGACTGCATTAAGTCTCTTTTTCATGGGCCTCTATTACTAACCATGGCTCCATCTCAAGACTTGGCAACAATGTGTTTTCTTACCCTTGGCTGACCTGAGTCACGATCTGGCGATCATGCGACCCAACTGAAATCATAGTCGCGCAGAGTTAACATTAACCCATCATTCCTTTTGGGACTTTGCGACTAACTGTCTTGCTTAACCTTTACGGTGATCTCCCAGTCGCCAAATGTTTAACTTTTGTTTCAAGACTATGTGACAATGCCTACTCACCCAGTCGGGAGATATGAGTCCCGAGCTTTGGACTTTACTGTAACAGGTCTTTTGTGCCCCTTTTTCCCTTCTAACAACTGCGCGACATACCTTAATTGCTAAGTCGGGAGGACTTCTTACTTAGGGAAACTTTCTTCTCAGACTCTACGACCATTGTCAGATCCTTTGATCTCTTTATCCTACAGCTGTCGTTTAATTGCTAGATGTCTGAGCATACCCTTAAATTGTTCTCAGACACCGCGACTAAAGGGAAAACACCTTAGTCTCCAAGTCATTGAATCCATTTTCTTCTTCTGGTGACCATGCGATAATCCTTTTAGCATCTACCTACCTTATGAAACATGTCACACAATCATTGGTTCATTCATTGCATACTGGAGAACAGATTCATCATCCTGTTGTAGCGACATCCCGACTAAGCACTACTGCAAACCACAGACGGTCAGTCGTGAAGTCTAGGTTAAAATCTCTTAACCGTCATTCCATTTAGAGATCACGCAACTAAAGGCCTGACTTAACTTTTATCTTTGGCTTGATTTGGCGATAACGCGACATAAGGTAATCGCGAAGTCTGAGAACGCTTTCATAACTGTTAAGAATCTGTTGTGATCACCCGACTGAGCAGTGGGTCCCTCCTTCATTAATCTTTATAACATAACTATCTTGTGACTATCCGACATGAAAGGAATCACTGAGTCTTAGAAGGCCAAAGGAATATTCTAATTTTGAATGAGACCACGCGACAAAAGGGAAACGCAAAGTCGGGAAGAGAATTGGAATATTCGCTCAGGGTAACGCAACGAGGCGACCAAAATTAAAACACATGCTTTAAGTGAATGGAAAAAGGTAACAGCGAAATAGAACGCCATGACTGAAGGTTTTGAAGGATTTTATGGTCTTTCTAGAAGGGTTTCGAAGCCATGATTTGCACTTTGAAGCTTCACCATGCTCTTTTACACTTGATATGTTTTATTTTTCCTATGATGTAATCAGTAGAAAAAATGAGAAACATGCCCCTTGTGATTTGTAGTAGGCCTTTCATCTCTTTGAATGTTAGACAAAAAGTACTTCATAGAATAATTAAAACATCAGAAACCAACTAGATACAACCTAGCTACCTACATTCTTATATAGATCATCCTTCAGAATTAGAGAATGTGTCTCTTCTTGAATCTGCAAGGGCTTATTCCTATGCTACAAATCGCAAAGGATGCAAATGGAAGGAACAAACAGTGAAGGCAATTGTTAATGTCCATCCAAAGTTCTACACAATCCGAGAGCCCACTTTAGAATAGTTTGAAACACTTTCATAATGTAGAAAAGGATATAGGGCCCAGTAAGGAAATGATAATTACAAATTGGACACAAATGCATCCAATGGGATATAACATTTGGCACATTAATCGCTTCATTGATAAGGAAAATAGCTCTGAAGAAGAAGATAATGAAGAGAAACAAGCAGTGGACAATAGTACAAATGAAACAATGGAAACCAATGAGTGGGAACTATTTTCACAGATGGGCCCAACAAGTGCCATGTCACTACATGACCTTGACATGCTTGGAAAGTGTGAGTATGATATAAGCAACAAATGGGACCATATTACAGTCCCCCCACATTTACATGAAATCGCTCCACATTTTATATACGAGAAGAAAATGTGCGGTTGTAGTGATAAAATACCTAAAAGATCTCAGCATGATGTTTATACACTATCACCAGAGAAAAAAATCACACTCCAAATAATTGAAAATCATAACAAGGTCTGCTCTAATAAACCACTACAGATGATCGTTCAGGGAACTATAGGAACAAGAAAATCTTACGTAATTGCTTGTATCAAAAAAGTACTGAACAATAGGACACCCCAACAAAAAGGTCAGCTATTGATATTGGCCCCAACAGGGGTTGCTACATTCAATATACATGCATCAACAATCCATTCAAAGCTCAAAATACCTATCAAAGACATGCAACCACTACAAAGCAAGGCATTAACAACATTCCGAGAAGAATTAAAACATATAAAGTATATCCTAATAGATGAAATGAGCTTCATCGGACCAAAGATACTCCTCAAAATTGATAGTCGGCTCCGAGAGGTCTTTCCCCATCGACAACATGCTCCTTTCGGTGGAATATCAATGATACTCTTTGGCGATCTAGCACAACTGCCACCTATAATGGATAAACTAATTTACACATCATATTCCAATGAAAAGTTATTGTGGGACCAATTTACAACTATTGTTACTCTAAAAACAATGTTTCGACAAGAAGGTGAGAGCAGTGCACAAGCAGAATTCTGTAAAATATTACAAAATAGCCGAGATGCAACCCCATCAGAAGATGATTGGAAGTTACTAATGACTCGTATAGACATACACCTTACAACATCTAAAAATAAAACATTTGATAGTGCTATACATCTATTCGCTACAAATGATTTAGTAAAGCTACACAACAAGAAGATGTTGAAATCATTACATTGTCCGATCGCAATAAGCACAGCAATGAGTTTTGCAAATAGAAATAATAATATAGTGAATGATGAACAATTAAAAAAACATGTACTTCTATGTAAGGTTCAACGCATTATTCTTACAACAAATATATGGATAGAGACAGGGCTTGTGAATGGAGCTCTTGGTGTGGTGATTGCCATTGTTTATGGGCCAGACTGCAAGCCACCAAGTGTACATATGTATGTTGTCATACACTTTGATAATTATTGTGGACCATCTTGGGATGAAAAGGACCCAAAGGCTGTACCGATTGTGCCTGTCACATTAGGTAGCTAAAGACAACTACCTCTAACCATGTCATGGGCTATTACTATACACAAATCACAGGGGCTCACGCTACAAAAAGCAACAATTGACATTGGTAAAATAGAGAGACAAGGAATGACGTTTACAACTATATCAAGGGTCAAATCTCTGGATAGTCTTCGCATCCAGCCTGCATTCTCCTATGATAGGTATGCCAAAATGTAGAACAATCCATATACAATGAAATGGAAAGTAGAAGAATCTCGTCTAAACCAGTTGTCAATGGAAACCATATACACATATTCCGCATGTACAAAACAATAATGAACCTATATAGTACTATCGGCGTACCCCTTGGACCCTTCAAAAGGTACAAGTGCTAGTGTTACTATATTTTAGAGATGAAATCAAATAGATTTTTTTTGGGCCTACAAGTTCAATTTCTCTCTATATTATATCTCTTTTATCTTCCATTCATTTTTTTTTTAAATTTTCTCTCTATATATTCCATGTTTCCTTTTTACTTGAATTAAGATGCGATTAGATTTAATTTGTCCCACAATCTATTCTTCAAAAAATATTTAATTGTTTCACCCTTATCATTTCTCTACATATATTTTTGTAAAAATATACTTATTTATAACTAGACGAGTATTGCAGATCCTAGGCATAGAAATTCTAAGAGATTAATGAGATTATCCATCTCCTGTTACATGTGAAATCAGCTCCTCGATTCTTTATCTTTTATCTTGTGTCACTATAACACAGTACAATTCTACTTTTATTTTGAAAGTAGATATATACTATATATCTCATTATTAATTTCTATAGATAAATGTCAAATATATCAATAATAGGGATGAAAAACTATAATATAAGAACATTTTTTTGCATTTTTTATTTAGGCAAAAGTGGGAAAGCCACTCAATATATTATTTATATTAATAAAATGATTCGGGAGCTCAAAAGGGAAAGAACCAACAAGAAAACCCGGTATCCTTACTCATTACAAAAGTTTGATATATCATAAACCCTAACTAAAGAAATAAAATACACCGCATTACAAAAAGATTACCGAGCTATATCTCATACAATCTGAGCTCAAAGATATACATGACCAAAAAAATATCAGTCCACTTACAACCCAAACATCAAGTGGAGTATATATCTAAACATAGGACGACAAAAATCAAAATTTATACACTAATGATATACATTCAACATCTAATTTCCATCTCAGCACTGAACTTTCATTCGTGGCATTTTTTTTGTATTATACTAATTATGTTATGAATTAAATTATATCTATGCTAAAAATTTTAATTTATGAATTCTAAAATTAAAATATTCAAATTTTAATAATTTTAATGTTCATATTAATATATATTATATACTTGATTTTTGATGTTTAAGTGTTTCATAATATATAGAAATATTTATATTTTTCATTAAATTTATGTCTAATTTTATTTTATAAAAGTATTTCTCTCTAAGTATTGTAAAATAGAAAACAGTTTCACTATATCAATATAAAATTATAATTTTTTAAATTAAAATATAGAAAATAATTAAAAATTAATATAAAAGAGAAAGATATAAATACATAAATGAGAGATAATAATAACAATGAAAGTAGCAAATTTATAATATAGAGTTTTTTTAAAAAGTGCAATCAAATTTTATTCTTGTGGCATCAAGATTCAAATACATTTTAGATTTTTATTGTTGAGTGTTAATGATGGGGTTGAGGTTCTTTATATGTGGCTTCACCCATTCATAAGAAATAAGTAAAAAAAATTCATCTATTAAAAAAGCAAACAACATGTCAAATGCCTATATAATGTGATTGTTGAATATTAACTAGCTATATATATATTATATACAGTATAATATATATAGAGAAAGCCGAGAGATATCAAGACTTTAATTTTTAAATGTAATTTTTGAAAGGAAATTAAAGCCTCGATATATCTAGCTTTCTCTATATATATTATACAGTATATAATATATATATAGCTAGTAGCATTGGGAGGGGCAAGTCCTAATAATTAAATTATATACTTTATTATATAATATTAATCTATTTTATAAATTTATTAAATTTTATTATATACTTTATTTTATATAATAAAGTATATTTGAATTCGATAAATATATTTTTTAATTTAACACTAAAGTTATATTACATTAGTTTTATGCTTTAGGACAAATTAATTAAAT
>MU227823.1:2267290-2300291 GCA_018584345.1 Thuja plicata | reverse complement strand
TGTTAGTTTATATTATTTAGAGATTTCAGTTATGCTGAAAAAGTTTCACGCATTAACTGAATCTTCACGTATGAGAGGTCTCCTTTATCCAACTGAAGAGCCTCTTGGCTTACGCCTCTCAGCTAATGAAAGGAGTAATTTTTTTTTTTAAATAAAATTAAAATTGATGAATAAAATATTTTCAAAAGAAATTATGCATCTTTATAAAACTCACAAATTTTAAATTGAATTTTATACTTTAAAGAAAAATATTATTTTTACAATAATTTAAAATAAAAATTAAACATAGTCTATAACTTTTTTCAATAAATTTAATTCTTTGCTTTGTTGAATTAATTCTAAATAGAATCCAATGAACTCAAAAATAGTTGATATGAACTAATAATTTGTACTATAAAATATAACATTTAAATTTTTATAAAACTACAAGATTTTTTTTTTGAAAATTTAGGAGGTTATTTTTAATAATATTTTTGAAGTTTTCTTTCATAAAAATATTATTTTTTCTTAAGTACCTCGTGAATGATAAAATAAAATTTCAAAATGTATTACAAGTACTTCATTTTTTTCTTATAATTTATTGTACTAAATATTTTTATATTTATTTTACTAAATTTAATTTAATTAAATTATAAAATAAATTTTTTTATTAAAATTTATAAAAAAAACTTTGATTTTAAAATAGGTATGGATAATTGATTCCTTTTATAACTGACAACTTTAATATTCACTTTCTTCGTGTGTGTGTGTGTGTGTGTGTTAGATAGGGTTTCTTATTCTTCCATATTAGTTTTATTTATATAAAATTATTTTTATTAGCATTTACATATTATCAACTATGAAATAATAATAAATTATAAATTTGTAGATGCACATTAAAAAAGTTTGACATCCTAATACTTATAGATTTCATGTATTTATATTGCATTGTTAAAGAATATTATGATTAGAAATGTGATATATAACACAAACAATATATAGAAAATAAATTATATCTTGTTTTAGTATATATTATATGAAAATATTGTGATATAGGTGTTCTACAAATAAACTTTTCATTTTTTATCTTTTCCAAGGTTTGAGCTATTCCAAATTTTACCATTCCCATACAAAATGGTTATCTTTTGCCTACACTAGTAATTTAATTTTTGTTATGTGAATGTCAATAAAAACAAAGTTTATACATTCAAAAAGAAACATTGCTTCTTATTAAGATGCTTTTTTTTTAAATGTAAAGATTTCTAATTATATTTTGAGGTTTACATTGACATGTTCCATTTGAACTAATTCTAAGTTTACAAATTCACAAAATTAATTGGGGGTTCCTTTCCCTTCTTTTTCTACACTCAACATAATCAAAGCAAATATATGACAAGGCATTTATACAATGTAAAGAATTGGAGAATAAAAAGTGTATGAACGTAGCCTAAATAGGTCATAAGTAATGATTCCCCTTCAACAAAATAATTAATTTATAGACAAAAGAACTTATGTTGAAGTGAGAAAAATTAAAATTATATGCTATCTGGTGCACAACAAGCACTATGGGTAGCTTCAAAGGTTATTTATAGATCTTTATGCAATCGTGACTCTTTTTATACAAACCTATACAAACGAATATAGTACGACAATACTATAACTTTAATTAATCCATGGTAGATGTTGCTATGCACAAGACTTCCTGCTACAATAAAACATGTTTGTAGAAGACACTTTAATACGCTTTCTTTTATTATGTAAATTTTCAATTATGCTTTCACATCAAAGACCTATCAGCCTTTTCCTTGCATCTTATGCTTGCACCTTATAAATAAGGTTCAAGTGCTAATCTATCAAAAACCAAGAATTAAATGTTAAAGTCTTTAACTTTCTAAGTTGCGCCAAATATTAGTTCATCTACAGATAAGTTAAAAGAGGTGAAAGACATAGTGTCTATAGAGAAGGTAAAAGAGTTGAAAGTCAAAGTCTTTAGCTTATTTTTTATCACAATGATCTTAAATGTCTCTACCACAATAGAGTGCTAACTACTCTTCTCTGATTGAATTTTTCCCTCAATCATTTTGTTTTTTTCAGGAAAATATCAATTGAGAAGTTTCTAGGAATGGGAGAAACACTTTCAAAGAGGAAAACAAACTCAATTCTAAAATCAAATGTTATCAGGAAATAAAAATGTAAACTCTAGCTCTATTCTCTAGCATACACCACAGTTAATTATATTTTGCAAAAGAAAACAAAAATATTGACTTTGGGAAATGTTTGTGAAGAGTAGGTCCCCTCAAATAGAATGCTCAAAAAATGCAGTTGTCTCGTTTCATCAACACAAACCCACCATTGCATTCGTTATATTGCCAATCTATGACCATGGCTTTTACACATAGACTCCTCCCTCTCATGCATGCTACTGATCTTCTCGGGTCCATCACCAGTTGTCATTCCTCCTGTGGCCTTTTCTCTCATGCATGTTTCTTCTACAATGCCCAATGAAGGAAACGGGTAGAAGGGGATGCCTCCTACGCTGTCAAAGAAAAGAAAGGAGAGGAAGGGGATGATGCTTACAATTATTGGGGTAACCCTAATTGGGTATTTTTTTTTCTCTTTGCAGCAATTTTGTCACTGATTTGGTTTTATACATGCAAACCCAAACTGAAAGCATTCCAAGAGCATCAGGAATTTGATCAGGTAGGGTTAAGGGCATTAGTTTTCAAGTGATAGATAGTGCAACTAGGGGCTTTAAGGAAGGTCTACATGTTGGATTTTCAGAATTAAATCTGATTGCTTGAGCCTCTTTTGTTGACTTTTTAATTCTCCCTTGTTTTACTGATAAGAGTAAATCAAATTTCATGAAGACTTTGAGAAGATATTTTCTAATCTGATTTTATGTGGACTTTGAAAGATAAGTTCAAATCTGATTTCTTATTTGGACAATAATTACTTTATAAAGAAAAGAATGTCTTCATTTTTTCAACAAACTTGTAAGAAGTTGTATGAAACAACAAATTAGTTTGTTTTTTGTAAGTGCTATGTTTTATCAGAGACTTGGTTTTACAACAACAATTGTAATTTTATTGTCTTGTTGAGCAGTGATTGCTCTAGACATTTTATTAAATCTTTGAGAATCTCAAAGTATTTTGGATGCAGCCCCAGATAGCTCTAAGTTTATTTTATTGTAAAAGTTAATTTTCAAATTAATAGAAGCAAGAGAAGCTTGCATATCTCTAGTTTTGTTCATGTTTATGCTTTGCCCTATTTTGGGAATTTTAATTATTTGCTGAATATAGAGCATTCTGTGTGTGAGTAATTTCCAGAATATAGAGTGATTCTATATTCTTTACATGGTATTAGAGCTGATTGGCCCTCAATCCTTGTGAGTGTGGGCATTTGTTTTTTCTGGGTATTTGTTTATCTTGCACAGGAGACATGGCTGGAGATGTAGGAAAGAGCTGGCAGTAGCCACCATCCTTTAATGGACAAAATTATGATGTTTGGGCAAAGAAAATGAAGACCGTAATGGTTGCAAATGACTTTTGGGAGCTTGTGGTCAATGGATTTGTGGATATAACTGACCCAGCTCTATTTTCTTCCCTCACAAACAATCAAAAGACTCAATTGAAGGACCCAAGGAGGAAAGATACAAAAGCTTTGAGCTTGATTAAAATTGCCTTGACAGAGGCAATCTTTCCCAGAATAGCAGCAACTGATTATTCCAAAGAAACTTGGGATATCCTTCACACAAGTTTTAAAGGGACTGAAAAATTTCATGTGGTGAAGCTCCAAATTCTTCGAAGGGAATTTGAGACTTTTCTCATGAAGGGAAATGAGTCCATTTTAGATTTCAGCTCAAGACTCTCTGGTTTGATAAACCAATTGAGAACCAATGGAGAAACTATGGATGAGCAAAGAATAGTAGAGAAAATTTTGAGAAGTCTTCCCTCAAAATTTGATACTCTAGTTATTGCCATTGAAGAGGCAAAGGATCTCTCAATATTGACTGTTGATGAGTTGATAGGATCTTTCCAAACCCATGAGCATCGAATTAATCGATCAGCAAATTCTTCTCAAGAGCAAGCTTTCATAGCTCAATCCAATGCAAGAGGTAGGGGGAGAGGAAGAAACAACTCTGGAAGAGGCTCAAGAGGTAGAGGTCATGGCAACTTCAGAGAACAAAATGCTAGAGGAGAAATATCAGAGCGAGAAGCCAAAAATGAGGGAGCTAGCAACTCTTAGAATAATTTTAGAGGAGGCAAGAAGAATAGTAACTCAAACAAGAGCAATGTTGAGTGCTATTATTGTCATAAATTTGGGCATTGTGCAAGTGAATGCTTGAAAAAGGAAGGTGATCAATCAAAGAAAAGTGTAAATGTTGCTGATGTGAAAGTGGGTAATAAAAATAATCCCATGGCCTTCATCATGTGCAATATTGGTGAAGAAGGCAGCCCTGAAGTCTGGTATTTGGACAACGGTTGCAGAAACCATATGAGTGGTAATGAAAGTCTTTTTACTTTCATTGATAAATCTATAGAATTAGAAATTAGAATGGGGAACAATGGAATTGTTCCAGTTGTGGGAAAAGGATCTATTATGATCTGTACCAAGCAAGGTGAGAAAAAATAAATTTAGAATGTTTATTTTGCCCCAGGGACAAGGCACAATTTGACGACTGTTGGAAAACTCATTCAAAATGGATATAAAGTGCTGATTGAGAATGAAGAAAATTGTTTCAGTGGTCCAAATGACAAAGAATAAAATGTTTCCATTGAAGGTATAAATGTGTTTCTCTTTAATCTTAGCAGCTGCATCTCCCAAGAAAGCATGTACAATAGTACAACAATCAGCCTTCAAGAGCGTGATTGAAGACCCCTCCAAGCTATGGCATTTAAGGTATAGACATCTTGGCTTTTATGGTTTAAATTTATTGTCCAAGAAAATAATGGTAGATGATTTGCCATGTATAAAAGAGTTTAGTAGAAAGTGTGAGGCTTGCATTTCTGGTAAGAAACACAGGCTGCCCTTAAATTCTAGAAACTCTAGAAGGGCAAGAGCACCATTAGAATTGGTGCATACTGATTTAGTTGGCCCTATGCAAATCACTTCCATTGGGGGAGTACTTATTTTATGACCTTCATAGATGACTTCAGCCATAGAACATGGGTTTATTTTATGCAAAATAAATATGAAGCTTTTGATAATTTTTTAGAATTTAAAGCCCAGACTGAAAGAGAAAGTGGACATAATCTAAAAGTCCTAAGGTCAGACAAAGGGGGGGAACATACCTCCAATACTTTTGTGAATTTTTGCAAGCAGAATGGAATAAAGAAGGAGCTAACAACCAGTTATACTCCACAACAAAATGGAGTGGCTGAAGGAAAGAATAGGACCATTGTTGAGATGGCAAGAAGTATGATGAAAGAAAAAGGTCTCCCAATTGAATATTGGGGAGCTATTTAATAAATAGAAGTCCTAAAAAGGTAGTCCATGACAAGATTCCATTAGAAGCATGGGCAAAGCATAGATGGACAGTTGAACACTTGAGAGTGTTTGGGTGTGTAGCATATGCACATGTGCCAAAGGAGCAATGGAAAAAGTTGGATGACAAGGGTGTGAAGTGTATCTTTGTGAGATATAGTCTTGATTCAAAGGCATATAGATTGTATAACCCTGTCACTAAAAAGATCATCATTTCAAGAGACGTTGAGTTCATTGAGAATGAGTCATGGGATGGCTCGGTGGAAACATCATCAAGAACTTCAAGTAAAGTGCCTATTATTGCTGAAGATGATGATGTTAATGAACAACAAGATGATATAAAAATAGATATAGAAGGCTCTAGAAGGCAACAAATTGGCCCAAAAAAAACTAGCAGCAGCAATACTGAGAGTAGTGATCCCACTATCGCCTCCCTAGTGCCATAAAAGACCAAGAGTCTAAGGGAGATTTACCAAGATGAAAGGTATGAAAATGAATTAATGAAAATATAAATTTTCCATTATTTTCTCATAGTGATCCAATTTATTTTGAGGATGTTGAAAAAGAACAAAAATGGTTTAAGGCCATGGATGAGGAAATAGATGCAATAAAAAGAAATGAAACTTGGGAGCTCACTAATTTACCTCCTAACAAGATAGTTATTGGAGTTAAGTGGGTCTACAAGACCAAGAGCAATGCTGAAGGAAAAATAGATAGGCATAATTCTCAATTGGTGGTCAAGGGGTATAAACAGTAGTTTGGTAGAGACTATGATGAAACCTATGCCCCTGTTGCAAGAATGGAAACCGTGCATGCTGTCATAGAAATTGCAGCCCAACACAAATGGAAGGTATATCAAATGGATGTGAAATCTGCCTTCATGAATAGAGTATTGAAAGAAGAGGTTTATGTGGAGCAGCCACCTGGTTATGAAGTTTTGGGTCATGAAGGTAAAGTGTATAGGCTAAAGAAGGCTCTTTATGGCCTTAAGAAAGCTCCACGTGCATGGTATAGCAGAATTGACACATATTTTATGAGCAATGGATTTTGCAAAAGAAATAGTGAGCCCACTCTTTACATCAAGGAAACAAATGGTAATATTGTAATTGTTGTCTTGTATGTTGATGATTTAATCTTTACTGGGGATAATGATTTCCTCATTGCTGATTTTAAAGAGGCCATAAAAAGAGAGTTTGAAATGTTAGACTTAGTTCTCTTGAGATATTTTCTAGGCATAGAAGTAAAACAAATGCATGATGGCATTTTTATTTCTCAAGAAATATATGCAAATCAAATCTTGGAGAGATTTAAAATGCAGAATAGCAAGGCTTTCCCCACACCAACTATGGTAGGTCTAAAGCTAAGCAATAATGATTGCAGCAACAATGTAAATCCAACTTTGTTTAAAATCTTGGTTGGAAGTTTAATGTATTTGACAACAACTAAACCAGACATTATGCATGCAACAAGTTTGATTTCCAGATTTATGGAAACTCCAAAGGATTCCCATTGGCAAAGGGGAAAGAGAATCCTAAGGTATGTGAATGGCACCAAGGGATATGGTATTTTGTATACTACAGCAAATGATTCTAGATTGATTGGTTACACAGAAAGTGATTGTGCAGGGAGTTTGGATGATTGAAAGAGCACTTTCGGATATGTCTTTTACATGGGTTCAGGTGTAATCTCATGGGCTTCTAAGAAGCAACCCATAGTTTCTCAATCTACAAAAGAGGCTGAATACATAGAAGCAAATGTAGCAGCATGTCAAGCTATTTGGATGAGAAGGATCTTGGTAGAATTGAAGGAAGAACAAGAGGATGGAACTACAATATTTTGTTACAATATTTCCTCAATAGCTTTGTCTAAAAATCCTGTGTTTCATGGAAGAAACAAGAACATTGAAATCATGTATTATTTAATTACTGAATTAGTTGAGAATGGTGAAATAAAAATAGAGTTTTGTAGGTCAGAGCAGCAACTAGCAGATACTTTCACCAAGGCTTTGAACATTGCAAGTTTTGAGCGCCTAACGAGAAATCTGGGTGTAGTTCATTTGGATCAAGCATGATATTATTTTGTCGGCTCATGACAATGGGGGAGTGTTGGATTTTAAGAATTAAATCCAATTCCTTGAGCCTCTTTTGTTGACTTTTTAATTCTCCCCTATTTTGCTGATAAGAGTAAATCAGATTTTATGAAGACTTTGAGAAGATAAAATTCAAATCTGATTTTATGTGGACTTTGAAACATAAGTTCAAATCTGATTTCTTATTTGGACAACAATTACTTTATAAAGAAAAGAATGTCTTCATTCTTTCAATAGACTTGTAAGAAGTTGTATGCAATGACAAATTTGTTTTTTTCTTGTAAGTGCTTTGATTTATCAGAGACTTGGTTTTACACAAGTAGTTGTAATTTTATTGTCTTATTGAGCACAGATTGCTCCAAACATTTTGTAAGAGCTTTGAGAATCTCAAAGTATTTTGTATGACACCCCAGATAGTTGTAATTTTATTTTATTGTAGAAGTTAATTTTCAAATTAGTAGAAGCAAGAGAAGCTTACATATCTCCAGTTTTTTTCATGTTTATGCTCTGCCCTATTTTGGGGATTTTAATTATTTACTGAATATAAAGCATTCTGTGTGTGATTAATTTCTAGAATATAGAGTGATTCTATATTCTTTACACTACAAGGGTGTTTTACTTGATGGAAAATCGATTGATGTGAAAAAGATTGATAAACAGCTCCTTCAAGGTCAACAAAATGGGGAACAAGAGTTCAAAACTAAGATGGGTATCATTAGGGCAAGCCATCATAAGAATATTTTTAAAATTTATATTTTCTATCATTAGGGCTCCCACAGGATGTTGGTGTATGAGTACATGCCCAATGGATCTCTTTACAAATTTTTATTTAAAAGTACAAGACCTCTTGATTGGGATCTACGCTTGCAAATTGGGTTGGGAACTGCAAGAGGGGTCCTCTATTTGCATGATGAATGCTCAAACCATGTAATTAATTATTGTATAAGGCCTCAAAATATCCCGCTGGACAAAAATTACCATGCTAAGGTGGCAGACTTTGGGATATCCAAATTGATTGGTGAAGAACAGACAAGGACATATACTCTAGCCTGTGGCACTATTGGTTACATAGCACCTGAGTGCAAAAAGAATATTGGAGTTACTGTCAAGGTGGACGTTTATAGCTTTGGGGTGATTCTTTTGGAAATTAGTTGTTGTAGGAAGATGTTCCAATTGTAGGCTTCAAAAAATTAAATAGTTTTGTCTTATTTGGTCTACGATTGCTTTAAATGTGGGAAGCTTGGAAGGTTAATGGAGCAACACACCTAGAAAGAATGGTGTTGGTGGGGCTTTGGTACATTCTAGAATAGTACCATCTGAGACCGTTAGTGAAAAAAATAGTTCAAATGATCGAAGGGATGGTTGATGTTACAGCACCCCCTGATCCAGAATCTTAATCATAAAAATAAAAATAAAACCTCTTGGTCAAATAGATGCCTTGAGTTCAACATTCCACTGTTTCTAGCTCTTATTTCATTTCAGACATCTCTATGATTATAGGATAGGGCCAAGTAGTTTGAACAATGATGTAATTATAGGATATCTTTTCTAATTTAAAGTAGATGGATAGTCTTGGAGTATTTCCCCAAGGAATATATATATATATATATATATATATATAAGATGTAAATATTTGATGTACAAAGAGAATTCAACATTGTTCTGTTGTGCTTACCAAAACAATGTTTATAAATATATTTATATTGTTTAGGGTTTATTTAATTTTGAAATTTTATTGCGATTTAATTAGAAAAATTTAAAAGTTATTTATTTAAATTAGGATAATGATTTTTTAAATGTAAGGATTAAAATTAGTAAATAAATATATAATTTAAATGTAATATTAAATTTATTTTTGGTGTGGATAATGTCTTTACTATCATTTATAGGGTAATATTTCAAATAATCATAAACAACAGTGTATAAAAATAGTCACATCATTAAAATTTAAAATTGAGTACAATATAGAGTAGAGAATAATGTAGCAATAAAAATAGTAATTAAGTGGGTAGAGTAAATGATGATGGATGCGGAGGACCCTAATCATATCGTTTATCCCAAACATGAGTGTTGTATGAAGTGTCCATGAGAAGATCCCATCAAATATTATTATCATGATTTTCTCCAATGTAAACATGGAAAATTAGAAGTAATAAGCCCTACGAAAATAAATTTGACAGAATCTTAAGTAAACTATTCTTTGTCCAGTAAGAGACAATGGAAAACTATAGTAGTATTTAAAAGATAGCAGCCAACCTCATTGAACATAATATCTTATTATATAAGTTACAGAGGTGTATGAATGACCATCCTAATTGTGATGAACAAATAAATAGGTCATCAATGATGCCCACAAGGCAACGTTTAGTCATAAGTGGAGGTGGGATTTGGTATAAGATTGGTAATAAAAGAACATGAATCCTCATAGTGACCAAATAAAACCTAAAAGTGACCAATGTCAGCTAACATTTGTTCTCTTTTTATTGAATCTACATAGCTATATTTGATTATATCAAACCACCTCGACCCAACACTAGATGAGTAAAGCTAAATTTTGATAATTCCTCTAAAGGGAACATGGCTCAAGCAAGTGGGGTTGGTACAATTAGAGATATAATTTTAGGTAATTTGGTGCTATCCTATATGACTAACTTGGGAATCCAAATCTCAAAATTTCCTTAGCTAGTAGTGATTTTTAATGGGAAATCTCTAGAAAAAGACAAAAAATATTAAAAATATTAAGAATGAAGGGGACTCCAAAATTTTTATCATGGATCATTATTATGAAACATCATTGGGCTAACCACTGAAAGATCTTATTTTCAAATTTTTCCCTATCTTGTCCTCCATGGAACACATTAGGTTCACTCACACCCTTAGCAAGGGGAACAAGTTAGTTAACAAACTAACAAACCTTGGTCCCTTTACCACTTCTCTACAAAACATGGACTTCCTTCCATGATCTCTAAAGGGATGTTTGTGTTGTGAACTGGGATGACCAAGTCACTCATAAAACCTAAAGAATTTTATATTGTCTTTTTAGTTATAACTTTTCTCATCACTTTATTCAATCAGTTTTTAATGGGAAGTTCTCTCATTTTAGGAAATAATTTTTTCCTTCTCTTTATCTTCTTCTATATTCTAACCCATTTTTCTACTTCTAGAAATACTGCTCATACATATTGTCTCTATATTTCTTGCCCTGCGATGGGGAGGAGATTTAATACAAACAAGTCTGATAAGTATGATATTTCTAAAAATGATATAGTTCTTTGGTGTGTGTTAGTTAAAGAAAACATATCTAGTTATAGTCCTTTGGCATGTGTTAGTGGTTCACTATGTTTATGAAGTGTATTGATTATGCTACTAGGCTTCTTTCTTGATAGAGCGATTCTCCCCAAAGACCCTGGGGGTCACTACAAAGGAGCATTTCAAAGGATTTTTAATCGACATGGTTAAATATATTTTTCAGAGAAATACTTCAATAGTGAGGATCTCCCGACATGATGGAAAGATCTGGCATTTTTCTTGATGAATTATATCATATTAGAAGATAGGGTCAAATGTTTACACTCTTAGTTTTTCCATTTATATAATAATTTTAGACATGGGCTTAAATTGAATTTTCCATTTTGGATATTTTGGTTTTTGTCTAAATTTATGTCTACAATCCATCCTAATAATGCACTTCTTCTCCACCAAGGGCTTATTTATGGGATTTATAATTTCACTTGTCTCTATTCCATAGTAGTGGTCCAAACATCACAAGATCCAATTCAAATCCTACCTAAATTAAGGAACTATCTAATGCCCATGACTATAAAATGAGTGTCTAATTTTGATTCAGTTACCCCTTATGAAAAATGTTCCAAAGGGTGGTTAGGACCTCCATTTCAGGTTGAATTAGAATCTAATTAGTACTTCTGGTTAAGCATTTTGGTTTTCAAAAATATTGACCAAGTATAGAACCCTTTTTTAATCTTTTATCTCTACCTTAATATATTCCCATGTTGACCATTGCAACTGGTAAAAATATTTAAAATGAGTGTCTTATCCGATTAAGTGACCAACCCCATGCTTATGTAATTACCGACTAAACCAAATCCAGTCTTACCCCATGTTCCCATGGTGAAAAGATAAACGAGAAAATTAGAGGGAGAAGAAGCAGGGTGACTATGTCCTACAAGTGTATTTATTTAACTCTATCGGTCCACGGTACAAAATGGTACAAGCAATAGTTCAAAGCAGAAATGCAGGGTAATTTATCAAAAGAAGGAATATTGTAACCTCATGTTTCCTTGGAATAACTAAAACTTGTGAAATCGGTGTAGCGGATGTGCAAGTTAAAAATATTAACCGGGTTTATCCAAAGAAGGAAAGGCGCACCGGGGTGTCCGTTGAGTAAAACTGATGAGGAACATCAGTGTAGCAGAAAAATGGACATAGCAAGAAAATAATGTGGGACATTGTTACCCCATCTTTTTGTGGCATATGGAAAGAGTTACAAATGTTAAAGGCAGAGAAGCGGGGTTAGGATTTCCAATGACGCAAATTAGTATCCCATGTTTTTGTTGGTAAAAAGAATGAACCAAAGATTGGATAACGGGCGTGTGGGTAATATTGAAACAACATACATGATGAATTGTAAGCCCCATGTTTCTATTGAGGTTGATAAATAAAAGACAGTTTTCGAACAAATAGGCATGGTGGCATTTTAATGAGTTATGGGAATGCCAAGGTAAAAGGCCAAGTGCAGCTGCGTTGTTCGATGGTTGCTAACGCTAGATGATCAATGATCAAAGAAAATCATGGCTAACTCTCCAAGGAAAATCATCAATTAATGTGTGAAATCACAAAGAAATATGTGAAATAAATTATGGAAGAGAGAGTGTATAATGTAACTGAGTGCTTACTAGAAGATAGAACTGGTGTGGAGTTTGAAAAGGAGATTTCAAAGGTTGCATAAGCTTCTCAAAAAATTGTAGTGGAGCAGTGACTTGTAAGCTGCATATTTCATATTTCTTAATTCTATGGAAATGCAATTCCATTTCAATTATTGTGAAATCCTTGAATATCTTATTTTATTATAAGTAGAGGCAACTATCCTTTAGGATTCGCATGCAATTTAGTACCCAAAATGATGAGGAAGGATAGAAAAGTTGAAGGCTCCTCAAGTAAGGGAAAGGGTAGACAATCTTCTGGAGGAAGGAAAGCCAAAGGAAAACCCCAAGTAATTGAGGTACGTGAAAATGTAGAGTCTTCCTAGTCTGTAGAAATAACACAACCATTAGAAACCCACGTCACCTAAAACAAATACAGCTAGAGTAGAAAGTTTAAAGGAAAAGGAAGGTTGATTTTGTAGAATCATGCAAACCAAAAGAACATAAACCTAAGCAAGAAAGAAACGGGAAAGCTGGTAAAATCAGCCAAGAAACCTATAAATGATGATGATATAGTGGCACCTAACAACTTCCTCTACATGTCTAGGTTCCTTATGCAAATGTTGAAGCCCCAACTGTGGCACCTACTAAATAATCTTTTCAAGCGGATTTACTCAATACTTCCCATGGGTCTTCCATGAGAAACAATAATGGGAATTTGTCTGCAAATACCTGTGCACAATTTAGAGATGCCAAGATATCAGAGAGGGCATGATATATTTTTTTTTATTTTTATAGGAGTGGGAATGATCCTATTCCTAAAGAAACCAATGGACATTTGATATGGCAAAGCTAGTGGTACCTAAAGTATTTTTTGAGGTTCATTTGATTAGACACCTATCTCTCAAGTATGATACTCCATCCATAATTGTGCATGAACTATGCATGATAGTTACATTAGAAAAAATCTCACGTAAGAAGCTTGAGGAAGATGATGAGAAGAAAAAACATTCATTGAGATTGAGAAAATTGCCACTATTCAGATGCAAAGCAATGAGATTTGAGACAGTTCATATCCCTCAACTCGAGAAGGAACCCTTTAAACTCAAGAAGTTTGGATAAGTTATTTTCTCATAAGAAACATTCATTGAGATTGAGAAAATCGTCACTATTCAGATGCAAAGCAATAAGATTTAAGACACTTCATATCCCTCAACTCAAGGAGGAACCCTTTGAACTCAAGAAGTTTGGATAAATTATTTCAGAATAACATGTTATGCATTATCTCATATTCAATGGGAAGATACAACTAATAGAATCCATGTCTGGATAATGTTAATAGTACTGTCATCAAATCATTGAAAGAAATTTTCATATAGATGGACACATTGAAATAATGATCCATTTGGCAAGGTCATTGATGTAGGAGCTTCAGAGGGTCATAACTTTTGACTCAGATATGGGTTTTGGCTGAAATTTTACAGGTGGATTGGTGGCCATTTTGACCCTTTTTCAAGAGTCTGAAATTTCATCTTGACCTCCAAAATTGGATTTTTCTATTTCTTCCCAGTTTTTTGAGTTTTGTTTTTTGTAATAAATCTGAAATCATGTTTCTAATTTTGTGGGTTAGTTGGAAATTCGACTTGCCTTAGTTGGGATATTTTCTTGGGAAAAATCAGGATTCATAGCATGAGTTTTGAAAATTACCAAAAATAGAAAAATATATTTTTTCTCGAAAACTTGCTCTACAGATGCTACTAGAAGGTATTAGGTTTTAGTGCAGGTGATCTAGTGATGGTTTATCTATGCAAGGAGAGGTTTCCTATAGGGACTTATCACAAACTAAAATATAAGAAAATTGGTCCCTGCAAGATTCTGAAGAAGATTAATGATAATTTTTATGAGGTAAAGCTTCCCAGTGGTTTTGATATTTCTCTTATGTTTAACATCTCTAATTTATATATTTTCCATGGTGATGATGCCTCTATTTAAAATGAGGATGAGGTGGATTGGATACACACTCTCCCAATCAAGAAAACGGAAATGCTTGCACATGTTCTAGACAAGAGCACAATTCAAACTCATCAAGGTGACTACCACAAATATCGTGTGTAGTGGGCAGGATTGGCACCAACAGATAGCACCTGGATTACAGAATGGGATTTGAAGAAGCTAGATGAGCCTAAATGGAAGTAGTTTGAGAACCGAAACTTGCAGGGGCTACGTTCTTTTCAAGCAGAGGAGAATGATGCAGGAGATTTAGAGGGTCATAACTTTTGACTTAGATGTGGGTTTTGACTAAAAGTGTATAGGTGGATTCATGAGCTAGAGTTAATGGAAATTCCAACTTAGCTAGCTCTGTTGGTAGCCGTTTCGACCTTTTTTTGGGAGCCTAAAATTTCATCTTGACCTCCAAAATTGGCTTTTTCTATATCTTTCCAGTTTTTTGAGTTTTGTTTTTTGTAATAAATCTAAAATCATGTTTCTGATTTTGTGGGTTAGTTGGCAATTCGACTTGCCTTAGTTGGGAGTGTTTCTTGGAAAAAATCTAGATTCATAGCATGAGTTTTGAAAATGACCAAAAATGGAAAAATATTTTTTTCCCAAAAACCTACTCTACAGATACTACTAGAAGGTATCAGGTTTTTAGTGCAAGTGATCTAGTGATGGTTTATCTATGCAAGGAGAGGGTTCCTACCGGGACTTATCACAAACTGAGATATAAGAAAATTGGTCCCTGCAAGATTCTAAAGAAGATTAATGATAATGCTTATAAGGTAGAGCTTCCTAGTGGTTTTGATATTTATCCTGTGTTTAACATATCTAATTTATATACTTTCCATGGTGATGATGCCTCTGTTGAAAATGAGGATGACGTGAATTGGACACACACTGTCCCAATCAAGAAAAAGGAAAAGGTCGCACAGGTTCTAGACAAGAGCACAATTCAAACTCATCAAGGTGACTACCACAAATATCTTGTACAGTGGGAAGGATTGGCACCAGAAGACAACACCTGGATTACAGAATGGGATTTGAAGAAGCTAGATGAGCCTAAATTGAAGTAGTTGGAGAACCAGAACTTGTAGGAGATGCGTTCTTTTCAAGTAGGGGAG
The DNA here is from genome assembly GCA_018584345.1 of Thuja plicata. Lineage (NCBI taxonomy): Eukaryota > Viridiplantae > Streptophyta > Pinopsida > Cupressales > Cupressaceae > Thuja > Thuja plicata. The sequence goes on along the minus strand of MU227823.1, from coordinate 2,284,743 downwards.
AATTATGCGGGAGCTTGAGAGGGTCATGACTTTTGACTTGGATGTGGGTTTTGGCTGAAATTTTACAGGAGAATTTGTGAGATAGAGTTAATGGCTATTACAACTCAGCTTGCCCTATTGGTGGCTGTTTTGACCTTTTTTTGGGATCCTAAAATTTCCTCTTGACCTCCAAAATTGGCTTTCTCTATTACTTCCCAGTTTTTTTCAGTATTATTTTTTGAAATAAATCTAAAATCATGTTTCTCATTTAGTGGGTTAGTTGGAAATTTGACTTGCCTTAGTTGGGAGCTTTTCTTGGGAAAAAATGAGATTCATAGGATGAGATTTGAAAATTACCAAAAAAGGAAAAATCTATTTTTCCCGAAAAACCTGCTCGACAGATGCTACTAGAAGGTATCAGGTTTTTAGTGTAGATGATCTAGTGATGTTTTATCTACGCAAGCAGAGGTTTCCTACCGGGAGTTATCACAAACTAAAATATAAGAAAATTGGTCCTTGCAAGATTTTGAAGAAGATTAATGATAATGCTTATGAGGTAGACCTTCCCAGTGGTTTTGATATTTCTCCTGTGTTTAACATCTTTGATTTATATACTTTCCATGGTGATGATGCCTCTGTTGAAAATGAGGATGAGTTGGATTCGACACACACTGTCCCAATCAAGAAAAAGGAAAAGGTCACACAGGTTCTAGACAAGAGCATAATTCAAACTCGTCAAGGTGACTACAACAAATATCTTATGTAGTGGGAAGGATTGGCACTAGAAGATAGCACCTAGATTATAGAATGGGATTTGAAGAAGATAGATGAGCCTAAATGAAAGTAGTTTGAGAACTGGAACTTGCAGGAGCTGCGTTCTTTTCAAGCAGGGGAGAATGATGCAGGAGCTTCAGAGGGTCATACCTACTTTTGACTCATATGTGAGTTTTGGCTAAAATTTTACAGGTGGATTTGTGAGCTAGAGTTAACGGTAATTCCAACTCATCAAGCACTGGTGGTGGCCCTTTCAACCTTTTTTCAGGAGCTTGCAATTTCATCTTGACCTCCAAAATTGTCTTTTTCTATTTCCACCGAGTTTTTTGAGTTTTGTTTTTTGTAATAAATCTGAAATCATGTTTCTGATTTCTTGGACTAGTTGGCAATTTTACTTGCCTTAGTTGGGATCTTTTCTTGGGAAAAATCAGAATTCATAGCATGAGTTTTGAAAATAACAAAAATAGAAAAATATATTTTTCCTGAAAACCTGCTCTAGAGAGGCTACTAGAAGGTATCAGGTTTTTAGTGCAGGTGATCTAGCGATGGTTTATCTATACAAGGAGAGGCTTCCTATCGGGACTTATCACAAACTAAAATATAAGAAAATTGGTTCCTACAAGATTCTGAAGAAGATTAATGATAATGCTTATGAGGTAAAGCTTCCTAGTGGTTTTGATATTTCTCTTGTGTTTAACATCTCTGATTTATATACTTTCCATGGTGATGATGCTTTTGTTGAAAATGAGGATGAGGTGGATTGGACACACACTATCCCAATCAAGAAAAAGGAAAAGGTCGCATAGGTTCTAGACAAGAGAAAAATTCAAACTCGTCAAGGTGACTATGACAAATATCTTGTGTAGTGGGAAGAATTGGCACCAACAGATAGCACCTGGATTAAAGAATGGGATTTGAAGAAGCTAGATGAGCCTAAATGGAAGTAGTCTGAGAACGGGAACTCGGAGGAGCTGCATTGTTTTCAAATAGGGGAGAATGATGCAGGAGCTTCAGAGGGTCATAACATTTGACTCGGATGTGGGTTTTGGCTGAAATTTTACAGGCGGATTTGTGAGCTAGAGTTAATGGCAATTCCAACTTAGCTAGCTATGTTGGTGGCTGTTTTGACCTTTTTCAGGAGCCTAAAATTTCAACTTGACCTCCAAAATTGGCTTTTTCTATTTCATCCCAGTTTTTTGAGTTTTGTTTTTTATAATAAATCAGAAATTATGTTTTTGATTTCGTGGGTTAGTTGGCAATTAGACTTGCCTTAGTTGGGAGCTTTTCTTGGGAAAAATCAGGATTCATAGGATGAGTTTTGAAAATTACCAAAAATGGAAAAATCTATTTTTCCTGAAAACCTTCTCTAGAGATGCTACTAGAAGGTATCAGGTTTTTAGTGAATGTGATCTAGTGATGGTTGATCTACGCAAGCAGAGGTTTCCTACCGAGACTTATCACAAATTGAAATATAAGAAAATTGGTCCCTGCAAGATTTTAATGAAGATTAATGATACTGCTTATGAGGTAGAGCTTCCCAGTGGTTTTGATATTTCTCCTATGTTTAACATCTCTTATTTATATACTTTCCATGGTGATGATGCCTCTATTGAAAATGAGGATGATGTGGATTGGACACACACTGTCCCAATCAAGAAAAATGAAAAGGTCGCACAAGTTCTAGACAAGAGGACAATTCAAACTCATCAAGGTGACTACCAAAAATATCTTGTGCAGTGGGAAGGATTGGCACCAGTAGATAGCGCCTGGATTACAGAATGGGATTTGAAGAAGATAGGTGAGACTAAGTGGAAGTAGTTTGAGAACCAAAACATGCAAGAGCTGCATTCTTTTCAAGTAGGGGAGAATGATGCAGGAGCTTGAGAGGGTCATAACTTTTGACTCAAATGTACGTTTTGGCTGAAATTTTACAGGTGGATTTGTGAGCTAGAGTTAATGGAAATTTCAACTTAGTCAACGTTGATGGTCGCTGCTTTGACCTTTTTTTCGGAGCCTAAAATTTCATCTTGACCTCAGAAAATTGTCTTTTTCTATTTCTTCCCAGTTTTTTGAGTTTTGTTTTTTGTAATAAATCCAAAATCATGTTTCTAATTTTGTGGGTTAGTTGGCAATTCAACTTACCTTAGTTGAGAGCTTTTCTTGAGAAAAATCAAGATTCATAGGATGAGTTTTGAAAATTACCAAAAATAGAAAAATTTGTCTTTCCTGAAAACCTGCTCTATAGATGCTACTAGAAGGTATCAGGTTTTTAGTGCAGGTGATCTAGTGATGGTTTATCTACGCAAGGAGGGGTTTCCTATCGAGACTTATCACAAATTGAAATATAAGAAAATTGGTCTATGCAAGATTCTGGAGAATTTTAATGATAATGCTTATGAGGTAGAGCTTTCCAGTGGTTTTGATATTTCTCCTGTGTTTAACATCTCTGATTTATATACTTTCCATGGTGATGATGCCTCTCTTGAAAATGAGGATGAGGTGGATTGGATACAGACTGTCCAAATCAAGAAAAAGGAAAAGGTCGCACAGGTTCTATACAAGAGAACAATTCAAACTCATCAAGGTGACTACCACAAATATCTTGTGCAGTGGGAAGGATTGGCACCAATAGATAGCACCTGGATTATAGAATGGGATTTAAAGAAGCTAGATGAGCCTAAATGGAAGCAGTTTGAGAACAAGAACTTGGAGGAGCTGTGTTATTTTCAAGCAGGGGAGAATGATGCAGGAGCTTCAGAGGGTAATAACTTTTGACTTAGATGTGGGTTTTGGCTGAAATTTTATAGGCAAATTCATGAGCTAGAGTTAAGAGAAATTTCAACATACCCAATGCTGTTAGTGGCCATTTCAACCTTTTTTCAGGAGCCTGAAATTTCATCTTGACCTCCAAAATTGGCTTTTTCTATTTCTTCACAGTTTTTTGAGTTTTGTTTTTTGTAATAAATCCAAAATTGTGTTTCTAATTTTTTGGGTTAGTTGGCAATTCAAATCCCCTTAGTTGGGACCTTTTCTTGGGAAAAATTAGGATTCATAGGATGAGTTTTGAAAATTACCAAAAATAGAAAAATCAGTTTCTCACGAAAACCTGCTCTAGAGATGCTACTAGAAGGTATCAGGTTTTTAGTGCAGGTGATCTAGTGATGGTTTATCTATGCAAGGAGAGGTTTCCTACCGAGACTTATCACAAACTGAAATATAAGAAAATTGGTCCCTGCAAGATTCTGAAGAAGATTAATGATAATGCTTATGAGGTAGAGGTTTCTAATGGTTTTGATATTTCTCTTGTGTTTAACATCTCTGATTTATATACTTTCCATGGTGATGATGCCTCTGTGTAAAATGAGGATGAGCTAGATTGGACACACACTGTCCCAATCAAGAAAAAGGAAAAGGTTGCACAGGTTCTAGACAAGAGCACAATTCAAACTCGTCAAGGTGACTACCACAAATATATTGTGCCGTGGGAAGGAATGGAACTAGCAGATAGCACCTAGATTACAGAATGGGATTTGAAGAAGCTAGATGAGCCTAAATGAAAGGGATTTGAGAACCAGAACTTGCAGGAGTTGTGTTCTTTTAAAGTAGGGGAGAATGATGAAGGAGCTTTAGAGGGTCATAACTTTTAACTCGGATGTGGGTTTTGGCTAAAAGTTTATAGGAGGATTTGTGAGCTAATCTCAATAACAACATAGCCAATTATGTTGGTGGCCATTTTTTCTTTTTTTCGGGAGCCTGAAATTTCATCTTCACCTCCAAAATTGGGTTTTTCTATATCTTCCCTATTTTTTGAGTTTTTTTATTTGTAATAAATTTGAAATCATGTTTCTGATTTCGTGGGTTAGTTGGCAATATGACTTGCCTTAGTTGGGGTCTTTTCTTGGGAAAAATCAAAATTCATAGGATGAGTTTTGAAAATTACCAAAAATGGAAAATTTAATTTTTCTTGAAAACCTGCTCTATAGATGCTACTAGAAGGTATCACATTTTTCGTGTAGGTGATGTAGTGATGGTTTATCTATGCAAGAAGAGGTTTCTTACTGAGACTTATCAAAAACTGAAATATAAGAAAAGTTGTCCCTGCAAGATTTTGAAGAAGATTAATGATAATGCTTATGAGGTAGAGCTTTCCAGTGGTTTTGATATTTCTCCTATGTTTAACATCTCTGATTTCTATACTTTCCATGGTGATGATACCTCTGTTGAAAATGAGGATGAGGCGGATTGGAAACACACTATCCCAATCAAGAAAAAGGAAAAGGTCACACAGGTTCTAGACAAAAGCACAATCCAAATTCATCAAGGTGATTACCACAAATATCTTGTGCAGTGGGAAGGATTGGCACAAACAGATAGCACCTGGATTACAGAATAGGATTTGAAGAAGCTAGATGAGCCTAAATGGAAGCAGTTTGAGAACTGGAACTCGTAGCAGCTACGTTCTTTTCAATTAGGGGAGAATGATGCAGGAGCTTCAAAGGGTCATAACTTTTGACTCAGATGTGGGTTTTTGTTGAAATTTTACAGGCAGATTCGTGATCTAGAGTTAATGACAATTCAAACTTAGCTAGCACTATTGGTGGCCATTTTGACCTTTTTTGGGGAGCCTAAAATTTCATCTTGACCTCCAAAATTGGCTTTTTCTATATCTTCCTATTTTTTTGAATTTTGTTTTTTGTAATAAATCTGAAATCATGTTTTTGATTTCGTGGGTTGGTCGGAAATTTGACTTGCCTTAGTTGGGAGCTTGTCTTGGGAAAAATTGAGATTCATAGGATGAGTTTTGAAAATTACCAAAAATGGAAAAATCTATTTTTCCTGAAAACCTGCTCTACAGATGCTAGTATAAGGTTTCAGGTTTTTAGTGCAGGTGATCTAGTGATTGTTTTGCTACACAAGGAGAGGTTTCCTACCTAGACTTATCACAAACTAAAATATAAGAAAATTGGTCCCTACAAGATTCTGAAAAAGATTAATGATAATGCTTATGAGGTAGAGCTTCCCAGTGGTTTTGATATTTCTACTGTGTTTAACATCTATGATTTATATACTTTCCATGGTGATGATGTCTCTTTTGAAAATGAGGATGAGATGGATTGGGCACACACTGTCCCAATCAAGAAAAAGGAAAAGGTCACACAGGTTCTAGTCTAGAGCACAATTCAAACTCGTCAAGTTGACAACCACAAATATCTTTTATAGTGAGAAGGATTGGCACCAATAGATAGTACCTGGATTATAGAATGGGATTTGAAGAAGCTAGATGAGCCTAAATTGAAGCAGTTTGAGAACTATAACTTGCAGGAGTAGCGTTCTTTTCAACCAGGGGAGAATGATGCAGGAGCTTCAGAGGGTCATAAATTTTGACTTGGATGTGGGTTTTTGCTGAAATTTTATAGGCGGATTCGTGAGCTAGAGTTAATGACAATTCCAACTCACCAAGCGTTATTGGTGGCCGTTTTGACCTTTTTTTGGCAGCCTGAAATTTCATCTTGACCTCCAAAATTGGCCTTTTCTATTTCTTGCAAATTTTTTGAGTTTTGTTTTATGTAATAAATTTGAAATCATGTTTCTGATATCGTGGGTTAGTTGGAAATTTCACATGCCTTAGTTAGGAGCTTTTCTTGGGAATAATCAGGATTCATAGGATGAGTTTTGAAAATTACCGAAAATGGAAAAATCTATTTTTCCCGAAAACCTCCTCTACAGATGCTACTAGAAGGTATCAAGTTTTTAGTGCAGGTTATCTAGTGATGGTTTATCTACACAAGGAGAGGTTTGCTACTGGGACTTATCACAAACTGAAATATAAGAAAATTGGTCCCTACAAGATTCTGAAGAAGATTAATGATAATGTTTATGAGGTAGTGCTTCCCAGTGGTTTTGATATCTCTTGAGTTTAACATCTCTAATTTATATAATTTCCATGGTGATGATGCCTTTGTTGAAAATGACGATGAGGTGGATTGGACACACACTATCCCAATCAAGGAAAAGGAAAATGTCGCACAGGTTCTAGACAAGAGTACAATTCAAACTTGTCAAGGTGACTACCAAAAATATCTTGTGCAGTGGGAAGGATTGGCACTAGTAGATAGCACCTGGGTTACAAAATGGGATTTGAAGAAGCTAGATGACCCTAAATGGAAGCAGTTTGAGAACTGGAACTTGCAGGAGCTGCGTGCTTTTCAAGTAGGGGAGAATGATGCAGGAGCTTCAAAGGGTCATAACTTTTGACTCGGATGTGGGTTTTGGCTGAAATTTTATAGGTGGATTCATGAGCTAGTGTTAATGAAAATTCCACCTCAAGTAGCATTATAGGTGGCCATTTTGACCCTTTTTTGGGATTCTAAAATTTCATCTTGACCTCCAAAATTGGCTTTTTCTATTTCTTCCTAGTTTTTTGAGTTTTATTTTTTGTAATAATTCTGAAATCATGTTTCTGATTTCATGGGTCAGTTGGAAACTCGACTTGCCTTAGTTGGGAGTTTTTATTTGGAAAAATTGGGATTCATAGGATGAGTTTTGAAAATTACGAAAAATGGAAAAATTTGTTTTTCCCGAAAACCTGCTCTACATATGCTACTAGAAGGTATCAGGTTTTTAGTGTAGGTGATCTAGTGATGGTTTATCTACGCAAGGAGAGGTTTCCTATCAGGACTTATCACTAACTGAAATATAATAAAATTGGTCTCTGCAAGATTCAGAAGAAGATTAGTGATAATGCTTATGAGGTAGAGCTTCCCAGTGGTTTTGATATTTCTCCTATGTTTAACATCTCTGATTAATATACTTTCAATGGTGATGATGCCTTTGTTGAAAATGAGGATGAGGTGGATTGGACACACACTTTCCCAATCAAGAAAAAAGAAAAGGCTGCACAGGTTCTAGTCAAGAGCACAATTCAAATTCGTCAATGTGAATACCACAAATATCTTGTGCAGTGGAAAGAATTGGCACCAGCAAATAGCACCTGGATTAAAAAATAGGATATGAAGAAGCTAGATGAGCCTAACTAGAAGCAGTTTGAGAACCGGAAATTTTAGGAGATGTGTTCTTTTCAAGCAGGGGAGAATAATGCAGGAGCTTTTGAGGGTCATAACTTTTGACTCGGATGTGGGTTTTGGCTGAAATTTTACAGGCTGATTTGTGAGCTAGAGTTAATGGTAATTCCAACTTAGCGAGTGCTATTGGTGGAATTTTTGACCTTTTTTTGGATCCTAAAATATCATCTTGACCTCTAAAATTGGATTTTTCTATTTCTTCCCAATTTTTTGAGTTTTATTTTTTGTAATAAATCTGAAATCATGTTTCTGATTTTGTGGGTTAGTTGCCAATTCGACTTGCCTTAGTTGGGAGATTTTCTTGAGAAAAATTAGGATTCATAGGATGAGCTTTGAATATTACCAAAAATGGAAAAATCTATTTTTCCCAAAAACCTTCTCTACAGATGCTACTAGAAGGTATCAAGTTTTTAGTGCAAGTGATCTAGTGATGGTTTATCTACGCAAGGATAGGTTTTCTACCTGGACTTATCACAAATTGAAATATAAGAAAATTGGTCTCTGTAAGATTCTGAAAAAGATTAATGATAATGTTTATGAGGTAGAACTTTCTAGTGGTTTTGATATTTCTCCTGTGTTTAACATCTTTTATTTATATACTTTCCATTGTGACGATGCCTCTGTTTAAAATGAGAATGAGGTGGATTGGACACACACTGTCCCAATCAAGAAAAAGGAAAAGGTCACACAGGTTCTAGACAAGAGCACAATTCAAACTCATCAAGGTGACTACCACAAATATCTTGTGTAGTGGGAAGGATTGGCACCAGCAGATAGCACCTAGATTATAGAATGGGATTTGAAGAAGCTAGATGAGCCTAAATGGAAGCAGTTTGAGAACCGGAACTTGCAGGGACTACGTTATTTTCAAGCATAGGAGAATGATGCAGGAGCTTCAAAGGGTCATAAATTTTGACTCGGTTATAAATTTTGACTGAAAATTTACAAGCGGATTTGTGAGATAGAGTTAATGGAAATTCCAACTCAGCCAGCACTGTTGGTGGCCACTTTGACCTTTTTTTGGGAGCCTAAAATTTTATCTTGACCTCGAAAAGTGGCCTTTTCTATTTCTTCCCAATTTTTTAAGTTTTATTTGTTGTAATAAAATCTGAAATCATGTTTTTGATTTCATGGGTTAGTTGGCAATTTGACTTGCCTTAGTTGGGAGTTTTTCTTGGGAAAAATGAGGATTCATAGGATGAGTTTTGAAAATTACCAAAAATGGGAAAATCTATTTTTTATCGAAAACCTACTCCATAGATGCTACTAGAAGGTATCAGGTTTTTAGTGCAAGTGATCTAGTGATAGTTTATCTACGCAAGGAGAGGTTTCCTACCGGGACCTATCACAAACTAAAATATAAGAAAATTAGTCCCTCCAATATTTTGTAGAAGATTAATGATAATGCTTATGAGGTAGAGCTTTCAAGTGGTTTTATATTTCTCTTGTGTTTAACATCTCTGATTTATATGCTTTCCATAGTGATGATGCCTCTATTGAAAATGAGGATGAGGTGGATTGGACACACATTGTGCCAATCAAGAAAATGGAAAAGGTTACATAGGTTCTAGACAAGAGCACAATTTAAACTTGTCAAGGTGACTAGCACAAATATCTTGTGCAGTGGGAAGGATTGGCACTAGTAGATAGCACCTAGATTACATAATGGGATTTGAAGAGGCTATATGAGCCTAAATGGTAGAAGTTTCAGGACTGAAACTTGTAGGAGCTACATTCTTTTCAAGCAGGGGAGAATGATGCAGGAGCTTCAGAGGGTCATAAATTTTTACTTGGATGTGAGTTTTGGCTGAAAGTTTACAGGAAGATTCATGAGCTAGAGTTAACAAAAATTCGAAATCAACTAGCTCTATTGGTGGCCATTTTGATCTTTTTTTCGTGAGCCTAAAATTTCATCCTGACCTCCAAAGTTGGATTTTTCTATTTCTTCCCAGTTTTTTGAGTTTTATTTTTTGTAATAAATCTGAAATCATGTTTCTCATTTCGTGGGTTAGTTGGAAATTTGACTTGCCTTAGTTGGGAGCTTTTCTTTTGAAAAATCAGGATTTATAGGATGAGTTTTGAAAATTACCATAAATAGAAAAATTTCCTTTTTCCAAAAACCTGCTCTATAGGTGCTACTAGAAGGTATCAGGTTTTTAGTGTAGGCAATCTAGTGATGGATTATCTACACAAGGAGAGGTTTCCTACTCAGACTTATCACAAACTAAAATGTAAGAAAATTGGTCCCTAAAAGATTCTGAAGAAGATTAATGGTAATGCTTATGAGGTAGAGTTTCCCAATGGTTTTGATATTTCTCCTATGTTTAACATATTTGATTCATGTACTTTCTATGGTGATGATGCCTCTATTGAAAATTAGGATGAGGTGGATTGGAAACACATTGTCCCAATCAAGAAAAAGGAAAAGGTTGCACGGGTTCTAGACAAGAGCACAATTCAAACTCGTAAAGGTGACTACCACAAATATCTTGTCCAGTGGGAAGGATTGGCACTAGCAGATAGCACCTAGATTATAGAATGGGATTTGAAGAAGCTAGATGAGCCTACATGGAAGTAGTTTAAAAATCGGAACTTGCATGAGTTGCATTCATTTCAAGCAGTGGAGAATGATGCAGGAGCTTTAGAGGGTCATAACTTTTGACTCGGATGTGGGTTTTGTTTGAAATTTTACAAGCGGATTCGTGAGGTAGATTTAATGGCAATTCCAACTTAGGAAACTATGTTGGTGTTCATTTTGAAATTTTTTGGGAGCCTAAAATTTCATCTTGACCTCCAAAATTGGCTTTTAATATTTCTTCCCAATTTTTTGAGTTTTTCTTTTTGTAATAAATCCAAAATCATGTTTATGATTTTGTGGGTTAGTTGGGAGCTTTTCTTTGGAAACATCAGGATTCATAGGATGAGTTTTAAAAATTACCAATAATGGAAAAATCTATTTTTCCCGCAAACCTGCTCTATAGATGCTACTAGAAGGTATCAGGTGTTAATCTCTAAGTTCTGTTGATTATTAGTGACCAACACTTAGTCATTTACTATGGCAGAGCTAAAACTATCCAAGGCCGACCAACATTGCTGAGTAGTATTCAGGTTGCCAAGTTGTATCATGCCGAGCCGAGTAGGATACTTAGTGCCCAGTGACAAAGATGTTAAGTGCCGAGCATAACAGTTTTTGTATACATGTCTGGAATGATTCAAACTTTGAGGATAAGTGTTCAGGCCGACTTGTATAAGATTTTCGGGCTGACTTATGTACACATTTAATATTTTCCTATGGAGTTAGTTATGCATTTAATTGTTTTATCCTATGCATGACCTATTGTAATCATTAATTGTAATACCTTGGAGGTATGGGTATTAGATGTTGATCATTGATCTATATCTCACTATCAGACTTGAATAGATATATAAGATTGCTTCTAAACCCTATTTTAAAAGTGTGTGGAGAGAAGTAGTTACTGCATTTTAAAGTGAAATTCATAGAGGGTTATTTTATTAAAAAGCAGAGATCAAGCAGAGTGACAACATAGTGAACAACAGAGTAAAGACATATCAGATTGTGATATCATAGAAGGTACTGGAAAGAGGAGATCCGTCATCAGCATCTAAGTGCAGAACAAAGGATCATTAGTTGAAACATTCTAATCATTGTATCAGGTGAAAATCTCTTAACAGATTGGTTATAGTAGACCTTTCTAAATCTTCTAACAGAGTGCTTACTTTATTGTAAGTTGAAATCCTTTCATAGGGTGGATTGTAATGATCTTTAGCTCTTAACTGGGTAGATTGCATTTTGTAATCAACTTTTGTAGCCCTAACAGGCACACTTTATTGTTGTAGTAGTGAATAATTTTGTGGGTGTCATCCCCACCCCAGTTTTACCTATTTGGGTTTTTGGGTTACCAAGTTCTTTTTTTATGAGTTATTTACTTCATGGTGTGGATTCTATTTGGTATTACATTAGATTCATATATGCATGATTGTGGATCAGTTTGTTTTAATTATTTAAATTTAAAGATCCGATTCACCCCCCCTCTCAGTATCTTGCTTTCCCATTATTGTATTTCCAACAATTGGTATCAGAGTTTAGTTCTCTAGAAAGTCATAATCAGCTTGAGAATACAGATCTTGAGATGGAGATCTACAAGATGGGTAAAGTCATTGAGAATCAAAAGATTGATATTCAGCTAGCATTGCAACAGCTTGAGACAGCAAGACAAGAATTAAAGAAGTCCTTAATAGAAAGGAAAGATTTGGCCAAACAAATGAATGACACTCATTATCAGGAAGAGGACACCACAAATCTATTTTAGAATGGAGATTCTACTGAGAGTGATGCAACAATAGCAGATCTACTAGAAAATAACATTGCACTATGTGAAGAAGTTAGAAACTTGAAAAAGAAACAAGAAGCCCAATCAATAAGAATGTGTGAAGTTGTTGAACAGAAAATGAAAGCCAAAGATGACAAGGCTATGGAAGAAGAAGACAAAAAAATGATGACTATCATACTTGATGAAAGAACACATGATGTAAAAACAATGATAGTCAATCAAGTTGACATGGCAAATCAACTGCTACTTGTGAATCAGGAGATCAGCAGGAAATACTTGGAGATTGTAATTCTTAGATCTGAGAAAATTCAGTTGAAAGATGAATTGAGACCTGAGAAAGAAGTTAACAACAGAGTGAATGATCTCAATGTAGCTTTGAGCTACTTTGAACAACTAGTGGAAGCATCAAGAAGACCTAATGATTCTTCTAGATTAGGTCACACTGAACAACATACAACCATTGAAGAAGGAGAATCATCTAAGATAGGTGAAAGAAGGTATGCAAAGCCAAGAAAAAACAAACCTGTTTGCCACCACAGTGGGAAACCAGGTCATACAGAAAACATTTTCTAAAGAAAGAATGGTATGTTTGGCCTAAAACTAACTTTAATGGTTATTGCTTTAACTGTAATAAGTTTGGACATCAAGCACATGAATGTAAGACAAAGGAAAGCAATGTAATTTCCACACCTAGACTCAATGGTAATTGTTATAACTATCAGAAATATGGTCAGAGAGCACAAGATTGCAGATTTGAAGGTAAACAATGATGGACATCAAAGGCACAAGAGAAATCACCAAGAAAAGGCAATACTTAGAAATGGGATTACAACACATGACATAGTTGTCATTAATGTGGTGAGTATGGACATGTTCCAAAAAGCTACATAAGGACAAATTTCAAAGGAAAGTCTAAGAGTTGGATGAATGGAAGCCTAGTTTGTCATAGTTGTCTGAAAATTGGTCATACAAGGAAAGATTGTAAGGCTAGGGTACATGCTCCTACTGTTGAGCAGATTAGAGCACAAATGAACTAGACATGGGTTAAGAAATCTAAACCATGCAGCTGTGAAGCTAGTACAATCGATGTCACCCAATCTAATGGATCAGGTGATCACCTCATCTCCAACTAAGAAAAAGAGGTATGTAAGGAACTGCATCTAAAATTCTTATCTTACATCAGTTCCTAACATGAAATATGCCAAAGTCCATATTTGCATATGTTAAGATGCACCAGGACACATTTTGAAGACAAAAAATGCAGAGAAGAGCAAATTGCACTATAGGTGCCGAGCACCAGTTGTGGACACTAAGGCTAAGTTCTTTAGTGTGTGTCGAGTTTGTTGGATGAGTAAGTTTTGTGATGGCTGAGTTTAGTGAGCCGAGTGGGATGCAAGTTGTGTTAGAAAGCTGAGGATAGCTAGCTTGCACTAACTCAATGGGCAGAAAAATTATTGCTTACCTACCTTGACCTTTTGAAATCTATAAAGGATGAATAGTTTATTCTTCATTTTTACCTTGCAATTTTCACTATTTACAGAGTGATTGAAGTAGTTGCAAAATTGATCTTAACAGAATTAGCATCAAAGATTTTGTCAGTGTGCCATCAGTAATCCTAAGGTGAACAATGTGAAGTGCTACTTGCTGAGGTACTCTATTCTTCATCTTTTGAACCCTAATTTCAAGATTATGGCTACAAGCTCTTCTGCACCAGTTAAAAGTATAGAGGGAGAACAAGAGATAATTCAGTTAGTATCGAGTGATGAATGTGCACCTCTCAACTTTTGAGCCGTTCCTGAAAGTGCAATTCAGAGTGATTTGACTAGAGCTCTCTCATTCATTCCACCAAAGGTACTCATGATCCATGATGTAAGATCTTGTTACATGGTTAAAATTGGTGAAGTAGGTGATAGTGAATAGAGAAAATCCTACAACAAACTATGTATTCATGGTGTTCTGAAGGGAGAATTCAAACATTTAGCCAACAAAGGGTTAACTTGTGCCCTAGATTTCCCACAAGTTTTCAAAGATGAATGGATTAAGGTTATTCTTAACCGATTTCATGATATGTGTATGTGGTTGGATAATGGACCAGTAAAGATAACTAAAAACATGATTCATCGAGTGACTGTATATCATGTTGTGAACAAAAAATGGACAATGAGAGAGAACAACAAAGAGGAAATTACACTGAACACTGAAGCCGTATGGAACAACAGAGGTATGACTATCTCTACAATTAAAGACCTAGAACTTGATTTTGGAGTAAGAGTAATCACACATAAGTTCTATCAGTCGAGTCGACTAGACAGTGTTCCTTGTACAACCATTGACTAGGCATGGAAGATTGTTAAGAAGAATCATACATATGATCTTGCCGAGCTACAACTAACACAAATAGCTAAGAACCTAGCATCAATCAGAAAAGCTAAAAGCTCATCATGTAAGTTTGGCTCTTTACTAGTCTGCATATTTTTCTACATTCAGGATACATTTCCTACATTAGGAGATATTGTTTGGAGAAAGGATAGACCCATTACAGTTCAAATAAGTGAATGTATTGAGAAATTAGGAAGTAATTTCAATAGCATAATGGGGAGATATTTTGTGGAATTTAAAAAGAGAATGAGATTAAGAACTAGGATTCCTAGATCACTAGTGGAGAAGCACTATGAAGAAATTTGTTTTCTAGTTGATACGGATAACACATATATCCAGGCTGTGACAGCTAGGGTAACATGTTTAGAACCTTTTCCCTGTGAAATTAACATTGATGAAGCATCAATAGCCATCATTTCACTCCTAGCTGAGGCAATTGATACTACAACAGAAAGATTTGGTAATTTTGATGAAGCTAAAGTAAAAATTTCAAGAGGTTTAAAGGAGGGAACCATGGAGAGGAAAAGGAAAAAGATTGTGAAAAATCTAAAGAAAATGGTTGGTTTGGGAAGTGATGAAGAGCCTGAGGATGCACCTTTAGGCCTATCCACTGGACAAGGAGAAGATATATTTATAGGAGAGGAAGTCAGTGCATCTGAGGAGATCACTGAGAAAGCTAAGGGTAAGAAACCAGCAATTGTCATAGTAACCAAGCCAAGTAAAGCTAAACCTAAGGTTACACCTCCTACAACTAATTGTCTAAGGACTAGAGAATCCAGTGTTACTTCTCTAGCAGTACAAATGAAATTAGATGAAAAGAAGAAGGTTGGAGAAAGCAGTTCTAGAAAGAAAGCTAAAATTGCTCCTAAGGCTGAGCCAAGTAAACCAATTAAGAGACCAAAGAGGAAACTGCACTTGGAGACAGATAGTGATGATGAAAGGATTGAGATTGATGAACCCAGAAATATACCTACAACACAATTCAAGAAACCAGCTAATATTGATGAGGTATGTGACAATTTGAGAAACTCAGCAGGGTTAGCTACTTTCAAATTCATTAAGTATGAGAAACTGAGTATTGGAGACAAGCACAAAGTTTAGGAAGCACTCTTAGATATGATGAGTACTTTTAATTTAACTCCTACAGAGATAGGAAACCATATGCCGAATAAACTATATGAGTATCTATCAACCAAATGGGAATTTTCACTTACTACAGAGAGACAGATCAGGGAAGGCACTTTAGCCAAGGTGATAACTAAGTTAACATCAAAACAACGAGAAAAATTAATTGAAGAATATAAAAATAGGTTTTTTCCTAAGCTTAGAGGTTATACTATTTTGAAAAATGATATTGAAGGATTAGTACAACAGAGTACAAGGATTTGGAAGGAAATCTTTGGACTAATAGTTCCAAAAGACAAGAAATCTGATGTAGGGACATCTGATCAAAAGGCAAAAGAAGTTGAGATCACCCTTGAGCCACAGATGAATCAAGATCAAATTACTACTTAAAAGACTAAAGATGCATTAGACTCAACAAATTATGTTTATCTAACTGCAGACAATCTAATTGACTACATAATTGAGGATTCCAACAATTTGAATGCCGCGGAACAGGATATGCCAAGTGGAACAAACACTGATTTGCCTATTAAGGCAACTGAGACTGAAGGAGGAAAGACCATTACATCTGGAGAGAAAATTGATAAGATAATTGAAGTAATCAATGATTAGATAGGTGAAGAGAAAAAGAAAACAGATGCACAAGAGGCAACTTCACAAAATCCACCTATTTTAGAGCTTGTCAAAATAGTTTTAGATAGTGGAGTAGTGTTGAAGGATAATGCTGACAAGCATAAGAAACAAGAGGTACTCCATGTGTTGGTTGATATACCACACTCTGCATCATCCACTCCCATAGGTCCTAAAACTAGAAGTATGCCTGATCCTCATAAAATCTTGACAAAATTGAAAGAGGCAATGGATATTGATACTGTCACAGGAAAAGGTATTGATAAAATGCAGCTGAGCATGAATTCACCATACTTGAAGAGAAGGAAAATTATGAAGAAGAATTATCAAATTCTTGATGTCACATTTGATGAGGTAATTGTGATTCCACAATGGGATCCTAATGAAATGTCTTTTGAACAAATAGGGACTCCTCAAGAATTTCTTAGGAGGAAGAAAAGACAAGAAGAAATGAAAATAGAAAATAAGCAAAAGCAAGTATTGCATGATATCAAGGATATATTTGCAAAGGCTTTTGAATTAGAAGATGAAATGCCTCAAGCTCCAATTATTGATCAGTTAGTTCACATTATATACAAAAGGTAACTGATGATGATATAAATAGTAATGAAAAACTTCTACAATGGTCTGAGAGGAGATTCCAGTGCAAAGTTCTGTAGAAAATCTCAGAAGAGATTGCAACGAAATAGGTTGAACTTCTACTCTTGTAGACATTTTGGAGAAAGTTACAGCAAATGTTTATTTTTTGTATAGGAAACTATGTGATGTTGAATTCTTCACAAAGGATAATCTATAGCTTGTTGAGAAGCTACAGTTAGATTTGAAATAAATTGACAGTACTTTGAGTAAGGATGCTACCTCTAGCTCTTTACATTATACTAAGTTGATCAATGCACAATGCAGAATAGCCGAGATTATGGCTGAAGATAGTCGGATTAGGGCCAAATTGATCACCATTCAAACAAGCTGGTTTCATCACTTGGAGGTAATATAGAAGGAACTTTCAGTTGCAAAAGAGTTATCACAAAGAAATGCAAATCTCTCAACTACAGAAAGTTTAGTGAGTCTAGCTGCCGAGCTAGAGATAAAATTGGAAGTTATGAAGATTGCCAAGGAAAGTTGGGATGCTACA
>MU227823.1:2225370-2264713 GCA_018584345.1 Thuja plicata | reverse complement strand
GGAGTACTTAGTATACTTAGGAAACATTTTGATGGAATGAAATGAAGAAATGATAAGTGTGTTTTTGCCACTAATATCAAAGGGGGAGATTGTTAATCTCTAAGTTCTGTTGATGATTAGTGACCAAAACTTAGTCATTTACTTAGGCAATTTTAGTTGGCTTTCACTGTGGCCGAGCTAAAACTATCCAAGGCTGAGCAACATTGCTAAGAAGTATTCAAGTTACTGAGTTATATCATGCCGAGCTAAGTAGGATACTCAGTGTTGAGCGACAAAGATGTTAAGTGCTGAGTAGAACAATTTTTGTATACATGTCTGGAACGATTCAAACTTCGAGGATAAGTGTTCAGGCCGACTTGTATAAGCATTTTGGGATGACTTATGTATGCATTTAATATTTTCCTATGGAGTTAGTTATGCATGTAATTGTTTTATCCTATGCATGACCTATTGTAATCATTAATTGTAATACCTTGGAGGTATGGGTATTAGATCTTGATCATTGATCTAGATCTCACTATCAGACTTGAATAGATATATAAGATTGCTTCTAAACCCTATTTTAAAAGTGTGTGGAGAGAAGTGGTGAATGAATTTTAAAGTGAAATGCACAGAGGGTTATTTTTTTAAGAAGCAAAGATCAAGCAGAGTGACAACACAGTGAACAACAGAGTAAAGATATATCAGATTATGAGATCATAGAAGGTATTGGAAAGAGGAGATCCATCATAAGCATCTGAGTGCATAACGAAGGATCATTACTTGAAACATTCTAATCATTGTATCAAGTGAAAATCTCTTAACAGAGTGGTTCTAGCAGACCTTTGTAAATCTCCTAACAGAGTGCTTACTTTATTGTAAGTTGAAATCCTTTCACAGGGTAGATTGTAATGATCCTTAGCTCTTAACAGGGAAAACCTTTAACCGAGTAGATTGCATTTTGTAATCAACTTTTGTATCCCTAATAGGCACACTTTATTGCTACAGTAGTGAAAAATTTTGTGGGTGTCATCCCCACCCTAGTTTTACCTACTTGGGTTTCTGGGATACCAAGTTCTTGTGTTATGAGTTACTTACTTCATGGTGTGGATGCTATTTGATATTACATTAGATTCATATATGTATGAATGTGGATCAGTTTGTTTTAAGTGTTTAAACTTGAAGATTTGATTCACTCCCCCTCTCAGTATCTTTCTTTCCCATTATTGTATTTCCAACATCAGGTTTTTAGTTCAGGTGATCTGGTGATGGTTTATCTATGCAAGGAGAGGTTTCCTACCGGGACTTATCACAAACTGAAATATAAGAAAATTGGTCCCTGCAAGATTCTGAAGAAGATTAATGATAATGCTTATGAGGTAGAGCTTCCCTATGGTTTTGATATTTCTCCTCTGTTTAACATCTCTGATTTATATACTTTCCATGGTGATGATGCCTCTATTAAAAATGAGGATGAGGTGGATTAGATACACACTATCCCAATCAAGAAAAAGGAAAAGGTCGCACAAGTTCTAGAAAAGAGCATAATACAAACTCATCAAGATGACTACCACAAATATCTTGTGTAGTCGGAAGGATTGACACAAGAAGATAGCACCTGGATTACAGAATGAGATTTCAAGAAGCTAGATGAGCCTAAATGGAAGCAGTTTGAGAACTGGAACTTGCAGGAGCTGCGTTCTTTTCAAGTAGGGGAGAATGATGCAGGAGCCTTAGAGGGACATACTTTTGACTTGCATGTGGTTTTTGGCTGAAATTTTACAGGCGGATTCGTGAGGTAGAGTTAATGGAAATTCCAACTTAGCAAGCTATGTTTGTGGCCGTTTTGACCTTTTTTTGGGAGCCTGAAATTTCATCTTGACCTCCAAAATTGGCTTTTTCTATTTCTTCCCAATTTTTTGAGTTTTGACTTTTGCAATAAATCCAAAATCACGTTTCTGATTCTCTGGGTTAGTTGGCAATTCAACTTGTATTAGTTGGGAGATTTTCTTGGGAAAAATCAAGATTTATATGATGAGTTTTGAAAATTCCTGCTCTACAGATGCTACTAGAAGGTATCAGGTTTTTAGCGTAGGTGATATAGTGATGGTTTATCTTTGCAAGGAGAGGTTTTCTACCGGGACTTATCACAAACTAAAATATAAGAAAATTGGTCGCTGCAAGATTCTGAAGAAGATTAATGATAGTGCTTATCAGGTAGAGCTTCCCAGTGGTTTTGATATTTCTACAGTGTTTAACATCTCTGATCTATATACTTTCCATGGTGATGATGCCTTTGTTGAAAATTAGGATGAGGTGGATTGGACACACACTGTCCCAATCAAGAAAAAGGAAAAGGTTGCATAGGTTCTAGACAAGAGCATAATTCAAACTCGTCAAGATGACTACCACAAATATTTTGTGTAGTGGGAAGGATTGGCACCAGTAGATAGCACCTAGATTGTAGAATGGGATTTGAAGAAGCTAGATGAGCCTAAATGGATGCACTTTTAGAACCATAACTTGCAGGAGTTGCGTTCCTTTCAAGCAGGGGAGAATGATGCAAGAGCTTTAGAGGGTCATAACTTTTGACTCAAATGTGGGTTCTGGCTGAAATTTTACAGGCGGATTCGTGAGCTAGAGTTAATTATAATACTATCCTAGGTTGTGTTTTTGGTGGCCATTTTGACCTTTTTGTGGGAGCCTAAAATTTCATCTTGACCTCCAAAATTGGCTTTTTCTATTTCTTCCCAGTTTTTTGAGTTTTGTTTTTTGAAATAAATCTGAAATTATGATTTTGATTTCATGGGTTAGTTGGAAATTCAACTTGCCTTAGTTGGGAGATTTTCTTTGGAAAAATTGGGATTCATAGGATGAGTTTTGAAAATTACCAAAAATGGAAAAATCTATTTTTCTCGAAAACCTTCTCTAACGATGCTACTAGAAGGTATCATAGTTTTAGTGCAGGTGATCTAGTGATGGTTTATCTACGCAAGGAGAGGTTTCCTACTGGGACTTTTCACAAACTAAAATATAAGAAAGTTGGTCCCTGTAATATTTTGAAGAAGATTAGTGATAATGCTTATGAGGTAGAGCTTCCCAATGGTTTTGATATTTCTCCTGTGTTTAACATCTCTAATTTATATACTTTCCATGGTGATGATGCCTCTCTTGAAAATGAGGATGAGGTGGATTCAACACACACTATGCCAATCAAGAAAAAGGAAAAGGTCACACAGGTTCTAGACAAGAGCACAATTCAAGCTCGTCAAGGTGACTGCCACAAATATCTTATGCAGTGGATTGGCACTAGAAGATAGCACCTGGATTGCAGAATGGGATTTGAAGAAGCTAGATCAGCCTAAATGCAAGCAGTTTTAGAACCGGAACTTGTAAGAGTTGCGTTCTTTTCAAGCAGGGGAGAATGATGCAGGAGTTTCAGAGGGTCATCACTTTTGACTCAGATGTGGGTTTTGGCTAAAATTTTAAAGGCGGATTCTTGAGCTAAAGTTAATGGGAATTCCAAATTATCCAACATTGTTGGTAATCATTTTGACCTTTTTTTGGGAGCCTAAAATTTCATCTTGACCTCCAAATTTAGATTTTTCTATTTCTTCCCAATTTTTTGAGTTTTGTTTTTCGTAATAAATTTGAAATCATGTTTCTGATTTCCTGGGTTAGTTGGCAATTTGACTTGCCTTAGTTTGGAGATTTTCTCAGGAAATTTGAGATTCATAGGATGAGTTTTGAAAATTACGAAAAATGGAAAAATCTATTTTTTTCGAAAACCTGCTCTACATATGCTACGAGAAGGTATCAGGTTTTTAGTGCAGGTGATCTAGTGATGGTTTATCTATGCAAGGACAGGTTTCCTATCGGGACTTATCACAAATTGAAACATAAGAAAATTGGTCCCTACAAGATTCTGAAGAAGATTAATGATAACACTTATGAGGTACAGCTTCCAAGTGGTTTTGATATTTATTGTGTGTTTAACATCTCTAATTTATATACTTTCCATGTTTATATTGCCTCTGTTGAAAATGAGGATGAGGTCGATTGGACACACACTGTCCCAATCTAGAAAAAGGAAAAGGTCACAAAGGTTCTAAACAAGAGCACAATTAAAACTCGTCAAGGTGGCTACCACAAATATCTTGTGGAGTGGGAAGGATAGGCACTAGCAGATAGAACTTGCATTACAGTATGGGATTTGGAGAGGCTAGATGAGCCTAAATGGAAGTAGTTTGAGAACTGGAAGTTGCATGAGCTGCATTATTTTCAAGCAGGGGAGAATGATGTAGGAGCTTCAGAGGGTCATAACATTTGACTCAGATGTAGGTTTTGGCTGAAATTTTATAGGCGGATTCATGAGCTAGAATTAATGGCAGTTCTAACTCAACTAGCACTGTTGATGGCCGTTTCAACCTTTTTTCGGGGACCTAAAATTTCATCTTGACCTCCAAAATTGGATTTTTCTATTTCTTCCCAGTTTTTTGAGATTTGTTTTTTGTAATAAATCTGAAATTATGTTTCTGAATTCATGTGTTAGTTGGCAATTCGACATGCCTTAGTTGGGATCTTTTCTTGGGAAAAATCGGGATTCATAGGATGAGTTTTGAAAATTACCAAAAATGGAAAAATCTATTTTTCCCGAAAACATGTTCTACAGATGCTACTAGAAGGTATTAGGTTTTTAGTGTAGGTGATCTAGTGATGGTTTATCTACGCAAGGATAGGTTTCCTACTGGGACTTATCACAAGCTAAAATATAAGAAAATTGGTCCCTGCAAGATTCTGAAGAAGATTAATGATAATGCTTATGAGGTAGAGCTTCCCAGTGGTTTTGATATTTCTTGTGTGTTTAACATCTCTGATTTATATACTTTCCATGGTGATGATGCCTCTGTTGAAAATGAGGATGAGGTGGATTGGACACACACTATCCCAATCAAGAAAAAGGAAAAGGTCACACAGGTTCTAGATAAGAGCTCAATTCAAACTCGTCAAGGTGACTACCACAAATATCGTGTGTGCTGGGAAGGATTGACACCAACAGATAGCACTTGGATTACAGAATGGGATTTGAAGAAGCTAGATGAGCCTAAATGGAAGTAGTTTGAGAACTGGAACTTGCAGGAGCTATGTTCTTTTGAAGCGGGGGGGGGGGGGGGGGGGGGTGATCCCACAAAACTGTGTGCCACTTTTTGGCCAACTTTGACACTGAAATGGACATTCTAAAAAAAAACTTCAGTTTCAAACATCTATTTTCATTAAACCATTTAGAATTTGAAGATGATGTAAACTGGTGAATTTTAGCATTTTGTTTCTAGTTTATAAATATATATTGTTTTTCAAAAATGGAATTTATTTGTATCTATTTTTCCTTCTCCTTCAAAAATTATTTTTGTGAAAAATCAAGATTTTTCAGCAGTGGCAGTCACTTTGATCAACATAACTTTTTTTATAAAATAGATAAGAACATAATTATTTTGAATTTAGGTTTGTAACACAAATATCTAGGGAATCCATTTGGTTTCATTCACTTTGGTTGAATATTTAATATTTTATTGAGTTATGAAGTGACGTTAATTATAATTTGGACATAGGTTCACTTTGATCGCTCTATCTCTATCTCTATTTATTGAAATTCATTTATTCTTTTTTGATAGAAAGGTAACATAAATACCTATTTCCTAGATATTTTTCATAAATTTTTTTCCCTAATTTATTATTTTTCCAGAAGCGTCGAACACAGAAGTTGCTAAATGGTCAGACAACCTATATTTAGTAAAACTTAAAAATAAAAGTCTTAATAAACTCAATATATATAACTCATAATCATTGTAAAGCTCTCTCGGAGTACTATCATCCTATATTTGGGGTTTTCAAATAAATTTATTTGATCCCACAAAAAGTTAATGTCAAAGTGATTTTTTGTTAGCATTTTGATGGGTTCAAAGGAGACTTGATTATAGGTGTGAGTGAGGAGTAGAGGGGTTATACCAAAGGGATTTTGATCAAAGAGGATTTTATCTAGCCATTTTTAATTTACTCCTTAAAATGGGACCTCTCAAGGCTTAAATCATCATATTTTCTTAAAAATGTGCAATTTCAGCAAAACTCAGGATGTTCAGAAAAGTGGGACACACTATTGTAGAATCACCCGGGGAGAATGATGCAAGAGCTTTAGAGGGTCATAACTTTTGACTCAGATGTGGGTTTTGGCTGAAATTTTACAGGTAGATTCATGAGCTAGATTCGGGAGCTTGAAATTTCATCTTGACCTCCAAAATTGGATTTTTCTATTTCTGCCCAGTTTTTTGAGTTTTGTTTTTTGTAATAAATCTGTAATCATGTTTCTGATTTCGTGGGTTAGTTGGTAATTCGACTTACCTTAGTTGGGATCTTTTCTTTAGAAAAATCAGGATTCATAGGATGAGTTTTGAAAATTACCAAAAATGGAAAAATCTATTTTCTTGAAAACCTGCTCTATAGATGCTACTAGAAGGTATCAGGTTTTTAGTATATGTGATCTAGTGATGGTTTATCTACGCAAGGAGAGGTTTCCTACCAGAACTTATCACAAACTAAAATATAAGAAAATTGGTCCCTGCAAGATTCTAAAGAAGATTAAGGATAATGCTTATGAGGTAGAGCTTCCTAGTGGTTTTGATATTTCTCTTATGTTTAACATCTCTGATTTATATACTTTCCATGTTTATGATCCCTCTATTGAAAATGAGGATGAGGTGGATTGGATAGACACTGTCCCAATGAAGAAAAAGGAAAAGGTTGCACAAGTTCTAGACAAGAGAATAATTCAAACTCGTTAAGGTGACTACCACAAATATCTTATTAAGTGGGAAGGATTGGCACCAGCAGATAGCACCTGGATTATAGAATGGGATTTGAAGAAGCTAGATGAGCCTAAATGGAAGAAGTTTTACAACCAGAACTTGTACAAGCTACGTTCTTTTCAAGCAGGGGAGAATGATGCAGGAGCTTCAGAGGGTCATAAATTTTGACTCGAATGTGGGTTTTGGCTGAAATTTTATAGGCGGATTCCTGAGCTAGAGTAAATGTCAATTCCAGCTTAGCTAGTGTTGTTGGTGGCTATTTTGACCTTTTTGATGAGCCTGAAATTTCATCTTGACCTCCAAATTTTACTTTTTCTATTTCTTCCCATTTTTTTGAGTTTTGTTTTTTGTAATAAATCTGAAATTATGTTTTTGATTTCATGGGTTACTTGGCAATTTGACTTGCCTTAGTTGGGAGCTTTTTTTGGCAAAAATCAGGATTCATAGGATGAGTTTTGAAAATTACTAAAAATGGAAAAATTTATTTTTCTCGAAAACCTGCTCTACAGATGCTACTAGAAGGTATCAGGTTTTTTGTGCAAGTGATCTAGTCATGGTTTATCTATGCAAGGAGAGGTTTCCTACAGGAACTTATCAGAAACTGAAATATAAGAAAGTTGGTCCCTGAAAGATTCTGAAGAAAATTAATGATAATGCTTATGAGGTAGAGCTTCCCAGTGGTTTTTATATTTCTTTTGTATTTAACGTCTCTGATTTATATACTTTCCATGGTGATGATGCCTCTGTTGAAAATGAGGATTAGGTGGATTCGACACACACTGTCCCAATCAAGAAAAAGGAAAAGGTTGCACAAGTTCTAGACAAGAGCACAATTCAAACTCGTCAAGGTGACTACCACAAATATCTTGTGCAGTGGGAAGGATTGGCACCAACAGATAGCACCTGGATTACTGAACAGGATTTGAAGAAGCTAGATGAGCCTAAATGGAAGCAGTTTTAGAACCAGAACTTGTAGGAGTTGTGTTCTTTTCAAGCAGGGGAGAATGATGTAGGAGCTTTAGAGAGTCATAACTTTTGACTCGGATGTGGGTTTTGGCTGAAATTTTACAGGTCGATTTGTGAGCTAGAGTTAATGATAACTCCAAAATTATTGGTGGTTGTTTCAACCTTTTTTGGGGGGCCTGAAATTTCATCTTGACCTCCAAAATTGGCTTTTTTCTATTTCTTCCTAGTTTTTTGAGTTTTGTTTTTTGAAATAAATCCAAATCATATTTCTGATTTTTTGGGTTAGTTGGCGATTCAACATGCCTTAGTTGGGAGCTTTTCTTGGGAAAAATTGGGATTCATAGGATGAGTTTTGAAAATTACCAAAAATGGAAAAATGTGTTTTTCCCAAAAACCTGCTCTATAGATGCTACTAGAAGATATCAGGTTTTTAGTGCAGGTGATCTAGTCATAGTTTATCTACACAAGGAGAGGTTTCCTACTGGGAAATATCACAAACTGAAATAATATAAAATTGGTCCCTGCCAGATTCTGAAGAAGATTAATGATAATGCTTATAAGGTAGAGCTTCCCAGTGGTTTTGATATTTCTCCTGTGTTTAACATCTCTAATTTATATACTTTCCATGGTGATGATGCCTCTGTTGAAAATTAGGATGAGGTGGATTGGACACACACTGTCCCAATCAAGAAAAAGGAAAAGGTCGCACAGGTTCTAGACAAGAGCACAATTAAAACTCGTCAAAGTGTTTACCACAAATATCTTGTACAGTGGGAAGGATTAGCACCAGCAGATAGCACCTAGATTATAGAGTGGGATTTGATGAATCTAGATGAGCCTAAATGGAGGGATTTTGAGAACTGGAACTTGCAGGAGCTGCGTTCTTTTCAAGCAAGGGAGAATGATGTAGGAGCTTTAGAGGGTCATAAATTTTGACTCGGATGTGGGTTTTGGCTGAAATTGTATAGGCGGATTCGTGTGGTAGAGGTAATTACAATTCCAACTCAGCCAACACTATTAGTGGCCATTTCAACCTTTTTTGGGAGCCTGAAATTTCATCTTGACCTCCAAAATTGGCTTTTTCTATTTCTTCCAAGTTTTTTGTGTTTTGTTTTTTGTAATAAATCAAAAATTATGTTTCTTATTTCGTGGGTTAGTTGGCTATTCGACTTGACTTAGTTGGGAGCTTTTCTTGGGAAAAATTGGGATTCATAGAATGAGTTTTGAAAATTACCAAAAATGGAAAAATTTGTTTTTCCCAAAAACCTGTTGTACAGATGCTACTAGAAGGTATGAGGTTTTTAGTGAATTGATCTAGTGATCGTTCATCTACTCAAGGAGATGTTTCCTAATGGGACTTATCACAAATTGGAATATAAGAAAATTGGTCCCTGCAAGACGCTGAAGAAGATTAACAATAATTCTTATGAGGTAGAGCTTCCAAGTGGTTTTGATATTTCTCCTGTGTTTAATATCTCTGATTTATACTTTCCATGGTGATGATGCCTCTATTGAAAATGAGGATGAGGTGGATTGGACAAACACTCTCCCAATCAAGAAAAAGGAAAAGGTCGTGCAGGTTCTAGACAAGAGCACAATTCATGCTCGTCAAGGTGGCTACCATAAATATCTTGTGCAGTGGGAAGGATTGGCACCAGTAGATAGCACCTAGAATATAGAATGGGATTTGAAGAAGCTAGATGAGCCTAAATGGAAGCAGTTTGAGAACCAGAACTTCCAGGAGCTGTGTTCTTTTCAAGCAGGGGAGAATGATGTAGGAGCTTCAGAGGGTCATAACTTTTGACTCTGATGTGGGTTTTGGCTTAAATTTTACAGGTAGATTAGTGAGCTAGAGTTAATGACAATTCCAAATCAACTAGCACTATTGGTGGCCGTTTTGACCTTTCTTCGGGAGCCTAAAATTTCATCTTGACATCAAAAATTGGCTTTTTCTATTACTTCCTAGTTTTTTGAGTTTTTTTTTTTGTAATAAATCCAAATTCATGTTTCTAATTTCGTGGGTTAGTTGGCAATTCAACTTTCCTTAGTTGGGAGCTTTTCTTGGGAAAAATTAGGATTCATAAGATGTGTTTTAAAATTACCAAAAATGGAAAAATCTATTTTTCTTGAAAACTTGCTCTACAGATGCTAGTAGAAGTTATCAGGCTTTTAGTGCATGTGATCTAGTGATGGTTTATCTACGCAAGGAGAGGTTTCCTACCGAGACTTATCACAAACTAAAATATAAGAAAATTGGTCACTGCAAGATTCTGAAGAAAATTAATGATAATGCTTATGGGGTAGAGCTTCTCAGTGGTTTTGAAATTTCTCCTATGTTTAACATCTCTAATTTATATACTTTCCATGGTGTTGATTCCTTTGTTGAAAATCAGGATGAGGTGGATTAGACACACACTCTCCCAATCGAGAAAAAGGAAAGGGTCACACAGGTTCTAGACAAGAGCACAATTCAAACTCGTCAAGGTGACTACCACAAATATCTTGTGCAGTGGGAAGGATTCACACCAGCAGATAGCACCTGGATTACATAATGGGATTTGAAGAAGCTCGATGAGCCTAAATGGAAGCAGTTTTAGAACTGAAACTTGTAGGAGCTGTTTTCTTTTCAAGCAGGGGAGAATTATCCAAGAGCTTCAAAGGGTCAGAGATTTTGACTCGGATGTGGGTTTTGGCTACAATTTTATAGGCGGATTTGTGATCTAGAGTTAATGGCAATTCCAACTCAGCTAGCACTATTGGTGGCCTTTTCAACCTTTTTTTGAGAGCCTAAAATTTCATATTGACCTCCATAATTGGCTTTTTCTATTTCTTCCTAGTTTTTTGAGTTTTTTTTTTAATAAATCAAAAATCGTGTTTCTAATTTTGTGGGTTAGTTGGCAAGTAGACTATCCTTAGTTGGGAGCTTTTCTTGGGAAAAATTGGGATTCATAGGATGAGTTTTGAAAATTACCAAAAACGGAAAATTTTGTTTTCCCGAAAACCTGCTCTAGAGGTGCTAGTATAAGGTATCAGGTTTTTAGTGCAGGTGATCTAGTGATGGTTTATCTACGCAAGGAGAGGTTTCCTACCAAGACTTATCACAAACTGAAATATAAGAAAATTGGTCCCTGTAAGATTCTGAAGAAGATTAATGATAATGCTTATGAGGTAGAGCTTCCCTGTCATTTTGATATTTCTCTTGTGTTTAACATCTCTAATTTATATACATTCCATGGTGATAATGCCCTTGTTGAAAATGAGGATGAGGTGGATTGGACACACTTTCCCAATCAAGAAAAAGGAAAAGGTCACACAGGTTCTAGACAAGAGCACAATTTAAACTCGTCAAGGTGACTACCACAAATATCTTGTGCAATGGAAAGGATTGGCACCAACAGATAGCACTTGGATTATAGAATGGGATTTAAAGAAGCTAGATGAGCCTAAATGGAAGCAGATTGAGAACTGGAACTTGCAGGAGTTGCGTTCTCTTCAAGTAGGGGAGAATGATGTAGGAGCTTCAAAGGGTCATAACTTTGACTTGGATGTGGGTTTTGGCTGAAATCTTACAGGCGGATTCATGAGCTAGATTTAATGAAAAATCTAATTTAGTGAGCTGTGTTGGTGGCCATTTCAACCTTAATTAGGGAGCCTGAAATTTAATCTTGACCTCCAAAATTGGGTTTTTCTATTTCTTCCCAGTTTTTTGAGTTTTGTTTTTTGTAATAAATCTTAAATCATGTTTCTGATTTTGTGGGTTAGTTGGCAATTCAACTTGCCTTAGTTGGGAGCTTTTCTTGGGATAAATTGGGATTCATAGGATGAGTTTTGAAAATTAGCAAAAATGGAAAAATCTATTTTTCCCAAAAACCTACCAAATATGATAATTTCAGAATTGTATTAAGTAGGAATTTTATTTCATTGTAGAGGCAGAGTAAATTGGAGAAGTTAATGAAGAATTAGAATTCTATAATATTTATGTTGTGTATTTTTTGAGTATTTTCTCTTAAGGGTTTTGGGCTACATTAGACACATTCTTGTGCATTTACAAATCTTAGAAATTTGTGTTTACAAAAGCTTAAAAAAACCTAAACTATTTTTAAAATCATTCTTTAAAAATAGAAAAATGAGATTTATAAGATAAATTAGCTGTTAAATTTCATAATTTTATAACACTTCATTTTTTACATTAAATTATAGAAAATTTTGAATATATTAAAAATATTGAAAATAATTTTCTAATTATTTTAATTACAATTTTTATGCTAAGAGGGTACTTTTATTCATGTGTCTTCTATGACATCATCTAGGATGGTGTGAGGTGCCCTTCTTTTGATGTCAGAGCCTTACACTTAACAAGACTTGATCCTTGGTGGGTCCATTATGAACCTTTGGACTTTACTAATAGACTAAGGACAAAATGTACATGCTAAGAGGATCTTATTTCTCTCTTCAAATAATTGTTCTTCTTAAACATTCATTTTTATGCTCTTTCAAATGAAATTCATTAACAATTCAAAATATATAAAATATGTAATAATTAATTACAAAATTAAATTCATATATGTTTAAAAGGAAAAGAATATAATAAAATTATGGAACTAAAAGAAGAAAATAAACCTATTCAAGTGATTTATATTACCTTAATGAAGTGCTAATATGCTAAGATTGACATCTATTTTTTGTAGAATCATTTGAAGAGAAGCGTGGATGAACCTAACCTTTGCTACAAACAAAAATACAATAATATCATTACGATAAGTTTGGATTCTAATTTGTTGTATATTAACAACAAATCTAAAATAAGGAGTAAATTTAATTTTAAGATGTCACAACTTCTATTATGCACTTAAGAGGATGACAGAGAGACTATAAAATAAATGAGTAATAAAAAAATTATGTTGACAATTCATTGAAAAAGTCATAAAAGACTTTTTAGAGTTAGAAAGAAATGTTTAGGTTGATAATATATGGTAATATATGTAAGTCCCAATGTCGCAAATAATTGAGTTGTGCTAAGAACATTAGAAACCAAAGTGGTAGTAGAGGCAAGCTTTATACTTCTCCTGCTATTCTAAATTAAAGGTAGTCTCAAGATCCATCTTGCAAAGGATTTCGAAACATGATAACTAGCTTATATATACTTATATATAATACGCTGAGAGTAATCCTTCTCAGGTGTGCCTATTTTGCGTGTGGACTACGGATGATTAAAATAGGCACCTCGAGAAGGATTACTCTTGGTGTGTGTGTGTGTGTGTGTGTGTGTGTCTATATATATATATATAGCAGTTGCGACGCAACATGGAAGACATTTTATGATTAATGGTTATGTTTAGAGTTAGGGTTAGAGTTAGGGTTAGGGTTAGGGTTAGAGTTATGGTGATTTTTACAGCTAGAATGTACAGTTAGGGTTCGGGTGATTCTTATGGTTAGGGTTAGGGTTAGGGTTAGGGTGATTTTTTACGGTTAGGATGTATGGTTATGGGTTTCTCTTAGGGCTAGGGTTATGGTTAGGGTTAGGGTGATTTTAACGGTTCAGATGCATGATTATGGATTTGGGTTAGGGTTAGTATTAGGGTTCAGGTTAGGGTTAGAGTTAGGGTTAGCGTTAGGGTTAGGGTTACGATTAGGATTAGAGTATTTTTTTACGGTTGGAATGTACAATTAGGGTTAGGGTTAGGGTGATTTTTTACAATTGGAATGTAGAGTTAGGGTTAGGGTTAGGGTGATTTTTTATGGTTGTAATGTATAGTTAGGGTTAGGGTTAGGGTGATTTTTACGGTTAGGATTTATGGTTATAGGTTTCGGTTAGGGTTAGGGTTATGGTTAGAGTTAGGGTGATTTTAATCATTTGAATGTATGGTTATGGGTTTGGGTTACGGTTAAAGTTAAGGTAAGGGTTAGGGTGATTTTTACGATTAGGGTTACAATTACGATTATGGTTAGGGTGATTTTACGGTTAGGTTGTACGATTATGAGTTAGGGTTAGAATGAGAGTTAGGGTTAGGGTTAGAGTTAGGGTTAGTGTTAGGGTTAGAGTTAGAGTTAGGCTTGTAGTTAGGGTTAGTGTTAAGATAGGTTTACAGTTAGTGTTAGGGTTAGGGTTATGGTTAGGGTAATTTTTATGGCTAGGATGTATGGCTATGGGTTTGGGGTAGGGTTAGAGTTAGGGTTAGTGTTAGGGTTAGGGTTAGGGTAAGAGTTAGGGTTAGTGTTAGGGTTAGGGTTAGGATTAGGGTTAGGGTTAGGGTTAGAGTGATTTTTACAGTTAGGATGTATGGTTATGGATTAGGGTTAGGGTTAGAGTTAGGGTTAGGGTTAGAGTAAGGGTTAGTGTTAGGGTTAGAGATACGGTTGTGATTAGGGTTAGGGTTAGGGTGATTTTTATGGTTAGGATAGTTTTTATGGTTATGATTAGAGTTATAATTACAATGATTTTTATGGTTAGGATGTACGGTTATGGTTTTGGGTTAGTGTTCGCATTAGGGTTAAGGTTAGTGTGAATTTTACGGTTAGAATGTATGGTTATAGATTTTGGTTAGGGTGTATGGTTATGGGTTAGGGTTAGGGATAGAGTTAGGGTCATTTTTAGGGTTAGAGACATGGTTACGGTCAGGGTTAGTGTTAGGGTTAGGGTTAGGATTAGGCTAATTTTATGGTTAGGATGTATGGTAATGGGTTTGGGTTAGGGTTAGAGTTAGGGTTATTTTTAGGTTTAGAGAGATGGTTACTGTTAGGGTTAGTGTAAGGGTTAGGGTGATTTTTATGGCTAGGATGTATGATTATGGGATTTGATTAGGGTTAGATTTAGGGTTAATGTTTAGGGTTAGAGAGAGGGTTATAATTAGGGTTAGGGTTAGGATTAGAACTAGGGTTAATGTTAGGGTTAGAGAAAGGGTTATAATTAGGGTTAGGGTTAGGGTTAGGCTTATTTTTATAGTTAGGATGTATGATTATAGATTTTGGTTAGGGTGTACGGTTATGGGTTTGGGTTTGGGTTAGGGTTAGAGTTAGGGTTAGTGAGGGGGTTATAATTAGGGTTGGGGTTAGGATTAGAGTTAGGGTTAATGTTATGGTTAGGATTAGGGTGATTTTTATGGTTAGGATGTACGATTATACATTTGGGTTAGGGTTAGAGTTAGAGTTAGGGTTATTTCAAGGGTTAGAGAGATGGTTATCGTTAATCTTATTTTTAGGGTTAGAGAGATGGTTACAGTTAGGGTTAGTGTTAGGGTTAGGTTGATTTTTACGGTTAGGATGTATGATTATGAGTTAGGGTTAGAGTTAGGGTTAATGTCAGGGGTAGAGAGAGGGTTATAATTAGGGTTAGGTTTAGAGTTAGAGTTAGGGTTAATGTTAGGGTTAGAGAGAGGGTTATAATTAAGGTTAGGGTTAGGGTTAGGGTTAGAGTGATTTTTATAGTTAGGATGTATGGTTATGGGTTTGGGTTTAGGTTAGACTTAAGCTTAGGGTTAGAGTTAGGGTTAGGCTTATTTTTATAAATAGGGTGATTTTTACATTTAGGATGTATGGTTATGAGTTTGGGTTTAGGTTAGAGTTAAGCTTAGGGTTAGAGTTAGGGTTAGGCTGATTTTTATAAATAGGGTTAGGGTTAGTGTTACAATTATGGTGATTTTTATGATTAGGATGTATGGTTGTGTCAAGGTTAGGGTTAGGGTTAGAGTTAGAGTTAGAGTTAGAGTTAGGGTTAGGGTTAGAGTTAGGGTTAGTGTTAGGGTTAGAGATAGGGTTAGGGTTTGGGTTATAGTCATGGTTAGGGTTATAGTTAGGGTTAAGGTTATTGTTAAGGTTAGGGTTAGGGTTAGGGTTAAGCTTTTGATCATGGATAGTATATCATTATCATTAGTGTAGATTTATGATCATGGTTTAGGGTTTCAAATTAGGATTATGATTAGGTTAAATGGATTAGTTCATGATTGGGATTATGGATGGGGGGTTTTGATCAGGGTTAGATTTAGGATTTATATCATGGTTGGAATTATGATTAGGATTACAATTTTTACAGGGGTTAGGGTTTAGGTGGAGACATTTAAATTATCATCTTAAATATCTAACTATTTTTCTTTTCATACAAATTTTGTTATATTTTTGCTTATATTAACACCCAAATAAAATCAATAAATAATAAAATAAATTCATATAATTAAAATCTAAGTATTTTTAATTAACTAATTAACATTCATTCTAAATATTCTTTTTAATGAATATGATTATGAATTGATTCCTTAATTACTCAATCCTTTTATCTCTAATAGACATTGATTCATAATTTCTTTAATTCATTTTGGCCCAACCCATTTTTATAGCATATGGTTGTGTTTAGAGATTGGTAATGAGCCCCTTTCAAAATTACTTGAATTCTTGATGCATATGAGGTGGAAATTTTATTTTCAATTTTGAAGCATCTCTACCTTCTATTTAAAAAGAGTTTAAATACCTAAAATTATTTGTAGTGCCTTTAAATGAGGATGCCTTTATAGGTATTAACAAAATAGTTATTGTTGTAGGTAAAACTCTTTGAAGTATTTATTATATAGTTTTTTATGATACATAAATTTAAATTTTTAAATTTAAGAGTTATAGTTCAATTGGTACAATTGATCATTTTTTTGTGTCAATTATTAACATATGGATTTTTTATTAATATAATAATGTCACAATCAACTTCTAATATTTTGATCAATTAAATCTCTTTGCCTATAATATTTTGATCAAAATTTATTTTTAAAATTAAATATTAACTTATTTCCTAATATTATAATCTAAATGATGAATACCTATATTACCAAATTATTAAAACAATACTTCTCAAAATAGAATGTCAACCAAACATAGAGAATAGTTAATATTTATTAAATTAAGAAGATTTTTTCATTCAAGAAAATTTCAAATTCAATTGAATTTAGTTTGTTTCTAGTAAAATACAATAGTTAAAAATGGAAGTAAAATAAAGATAAGTTTTTTTTTTTTTAAAATTCTGAATCCAAACGATAATCCTAACTCTATCATAACCATAATTATTTAGAAAAGAAACAACTATGGAAGAAGTAGGAATTGAGTTTGGATAAGTAGTTGGACATCCTTTTGTAGACCATAGAAACAAGGATTAAAATGTAAAAAATATTAAAAATTAAAACTTATCATATTTTTATATTTTAAAAAGAGATTGTTTATGATAGAAATCTTTAAGTAGTTTGAAGTGTTTTTTCCATATTTTCTTTTGAAATGACTTTTTTTTCTTAGTTTTGAAATATATGTTTCTATAATAAATTTAACGAAAAAAAATTGTGTTCTTTCATTTTTTATATATAAATATTTTAAAAGTTTGATGAACAACTTCTTGCTCTCGATTTCTCTTCCACAAAAATGGTATTTATGAACAATTTCTTACTTTGTTTGAGGAGCCACTCTACCAACATTTGGACAAACAAAATGTAAGAGTAAGTTCTTTATTTGAAACTACTACACTTTCAATGTATTGTATAGAGTGAAAAGACAACCATAGAAATGATCTAAGCTCAAAAATAAAATTGCTTGAAAATGTATAATTTTATTTCCCCAAAATCTCTAGCAGAAATCTCTATTGATTAAAATGAAAGAAAATCTTCATCTTCTTATTGTTCCATCTTCGCATGTAGTACTCTAAATTCTCCTCTACAAATTATTATAAGGGCACCTGTTACCAATCAAAGAAAACGTTTGTAGATATCGTTCCTAGTATTAAAAACTATATTAAAAAATGTAATGAATCTATATTAAAACTATATTGAATCTATATGAAAACTATAATGAATTTATATTAAAACTATAATAAAGAATCAAGGTATAGAATAAATTATGAGAAATAATTCAATATGACAGCATTGCCTTGAATATAGAAGAAGAAATTATAAAAATGTAATAGCAAAAAAGTAATGCAAAACTAACAACTATGCTCACTTTCAAAAATTGTTGCTTGAAATGCTTCAAACTTGCTCTCCTCTTTGCTACTTCAAAACTCTTCTACTTCAAATCCTCTGCTCAAATTTGTATGAAAAACAAAAATAGGAAGGAGAGAGCTCTCTTTTATAAGCCTATATTGTCTCCCATCTCTTCATTTTCCTTTATAACTCCTGCCTTTTCAATTTGCTTTTCAAAAATGAATTTGAGTTTGAAAAAAAACATTAAAAACCCAATAAGAGTATTAATGCACGTATGCTGAAAAAAATAAAACCAAACGTTTTTTAAAAGATATGAAAACTTTTTTTTACAAAAAAATGTAGTGGTTTTTTTACAAAAAAATGTAGTGGAGGGTGCGGGCCACCACCCCCACACCCCACCAACCGCAGCAGAGCTGTGCGCCAGGTGCTGGCCGCAGACTGCCATGTGGCTACAGCCTTAGTTGCACGTCGCACGATAATTGAACCAGCCAGTTGCCGCGGGAGTGGGGTTACCACTTCCCATGACCCGCAGGAATCCTGTGGGGTACTATGGGGTCCCCAAGACCCTTCAATTTTTTTATTTTTTTTTTAAATTTTTTTTAAAAAAATTTTAAAATGTAAATTGCCAAATGGCACAAAAATGTCTATGCGGTCTTGATGGCTTCTTTTTTTATATATTTTTTAATTTTTAAATGTCATTTGGCGTTGATTATTTTATTTCCGCCTTTTATGACATTTTTATAAATTTTTTAATGATTTTTTGGTTGTAACTACAACCACTTCTTTTTTATGTACACAAAATATTCCTCAGAATATGTCGTGCTAGTATTCAGCTTGTGTTCTCATTGGAAAAATTTAAATGATGCAACAATCTAGAGTGGTGCCTCACATGAGTTGATGTGAATCTCTGTAAATCTTCAAGCGAATCCGTTGTGGTAAGCTTGAAAATTAATGCATTATCCCAAACTTGCTTAAGCAGTTAAAATTCCTTCATTTTATCCTTGTTATCGTCCTGTAAGGGCATTGTGGGAACACTTACGAAGTATAATACAACCATGTAGACTGGTTGAAATTTTAAGGCGTAGAATACGAAGAGACTGTATGCCTTAACTTGGAGGCCCATTACTGCTTGTTCATGTGAAAAAGGTTATGTCTTTCTATAAATTGAAGGCATTTGCAGTCGGTAAAAATTTCGAAATTTAGCTTTTGGACATAGAGGTCATTGCTTTTATAATAATGGATACTCCAATTAGTCAAACTGATAGTATGCATTAACAGAGCTTCTTAGGCTTTATAAATGACAGGCATATAGGAGATCCTTTTGAAATACAAGAAAAACCTGGTGATTATAGCAGTGAAATGGGTACTAGGCGTAGACTTTGTCGTCTACAAGGACTGCTGCAAGGTCCAGGTTCATGGCATCCTTGTTGTGTGTGCATGAGGGCAAGTCTAGAATAGCCAGACTGACTCAGATGATGATCAACAAGGACTACATTGGCGGGTGTTCATGGACTAGAATGTGGTCATGTATTTTCTTTCCCTCTTATTTTATTTTAAGACTACAATGGTGGACGAACACCATAAGCGTTCTACACTAACAACAGAATTCCGACAGGTGCGAAGTGCTCCTACTGTGATGAATGGTGAACAAGCTTCAAGACCAGGTATACCCCCATTTAGATCCTTATTCGAGTGATGTAAAAATAGATGAACTTGAGGAATATTAATATTGTGAGGACTAAAATTCCTACTCTCTTTGAGCCTCCTCTTTACTACTAGAATCCCCTTTATATACACGACAACTTTGGCTTACATTTTTTTCCGCTGCCTTTTTGATAGCAGCAAGGGTTAAATTTTTAATGCATATATATTATAAATACATACATAGAAGACTTGAATATATAATTGCCGGTCACCGCGGGCACCTCGATGAGCAAGGGCGGGTGCAACTCGACCCGTTCATCACATTACATTACCGTTTATTAGCGGTGAGATCAAGGGACCAGAGAAACCAAAAAAAAAGTCAATTTTTTTAATAAAAATGCATGGAGAAGCAGCCAGGAAGCAGATCGGATCAGATCTCCCTTTTCACAGCAAAACACAGTGAATAAGGAGATTAATAAAACCGGGCAAAGAGGGCAGAGGACATGTACAAAGACCGGGTTGCGGGAGGGGTTGAAGGCAGAACGGGGGCATTAAAGTCAGATGGTTTTGTCCGGGTGGATCCTCCTTCAGATCGGAAGAGGATCAATGATGCACTGGATAAGCATCTGCATAGCCTAGACAAG
The DNA here is from genome assembly GCA_018584345.1 of Thuja plicata. Taxonomy (NCBI): domain Eukaryota; kingdom Viridiplantae; phylum Streptophyta; class Pinopsida; order Cupressales; family Cupressaceae; genus Thuja; species Thuja plicata. The sequence goes on along the minus strand of MU227823.1, from coordinate 2,244,676 downwards.
TCACCACCGTCGACCTCCAAAGGAGCCAATGGTCGCTTGTCTGTTCCCTCCACTTCATCAGGTCGGAGAGATTCACGTAGTGCTGCACTTGACAAGATAAATTACACAGATGAAGTGGAGGATTCTGATACAGACAGTGAAGAATTAGATGTGAGTGGGTCTGATGCAGACGATACATCATGGATGTCATGGTTCTGTAACTTAAGAGGCAATGAGTTTTTCTGTGAAGTTGATGATGAGTACATTCAGGATGATTTCAACCTCTGTGGACTCAGCAGCCAAGTTCCATATCATGATTACGCTCTCGACTTGATTCTGGATGCGGAATCATCCAATGATGATACATTAACTGAGGAACAGAATGAGCTGGTGGAGTCTGCTGCTGAGATGCTTTATGGTTTGATCCATGTCTGTTATATTATAACAAGCAAGGGGATGAATGCTATGCTGGAGAATACAAGAACACTGATTTTGGAAGGTGCCCAAGAGTTTACTATTCAGGTCAGCCATGCCTCCCAGTGGGCCAGTCAGATATTCCACAGACCAGCACAGTGAAAATTTACTGTCCAAAATGTGAAGATGTTTACTATCCAAGGTCCAAATATCAAGGCAACACTGACGGGGCATATTTTGGAGCAACATTTCCACATCTTTTATCCACAAAAGTGCTAGATGAGCTATTGCAGAGCAATATTCAAAATGCATCTGGATTTAAAATATACAGGAGGGAAGATGAGCGAGGAATAAAGGTGTAAAATGTAGCTGGTTGTGACCAATAGCTCTTAACCACGGGCCTGTACTACACATTATTTTCATTTGATTTCTTATGATATAAGTTTATTGTGTGTTAAAAAAAAAGACATGAATATATACCTTTTTCATTCATCATAAAATGTTTCCCACTACATTGTGGAATTTTGTTACATGTCCAATTCTTGTATGGAATTTTTTTTCCTTGATTTATTATTTTAATTATAAATGCCTTCTTCACCTTTTTATAAATTTTAAGGAGCATAAATTTATGTACAAAGCTTTAAAAGAAATAGCTACAAAAGAAAGACTAAAGAGGACATACCATATTATAGCACTCTTCTTTAAAAAAAAAGGAATTTTGAAATGAATAATATTCTAGATTGCATTTCTCTTCTTTAAGATATAGAAATGAATAGTATAACGAGAGTACCCATACATGGATAGCATGGTGAGACTCATAAAAAAAAGTACAACCATGTAACTAATTATTACCTTCACCATTATCTATGAATAAGGGTGTGCCAAAATAATTTCTGAAAATGACAATAACACCACTCATGGTAAGAACACCCAAAAACCCACAAAAATTGAAAAGAACTAGGTCCAAATGACGCCAAAAGGACCCAAATATAAAAATAATTGAGCCAAAACATTCAAAAATACCTAAAAGAAAAATAAAGACTAACATACATCACCTTTATGAGGATGTAGGTTTTGCAAGACTCGCTTCTTGAAATAGAAAGCTGCCTAACCTATACACATTAGGAAAATTGAGTAGAGAAAATACTAAATAGAACCATTAAATGCTTATTGAAATAACTCCATTTTCTAAACATTTTTTTTTGTTTTAACCGAAAGTGAGAAAAACTATTTGAAAAAATAAAAACATCATAGATTTGACAAGCACCGAGATGAAAACTGGTGGCCTAGGAACTATTAATATTACCTTTTCTAAAAATATGAATTCAATGTATCACAACTAGGTAAGTTTGACTCAATTTGTGAAACATCTTAATCTTTAGTGTGCACGTGACCAAAAGAAAATTATGGAAACGTTGTATAGTAAGATGTTGGATGCATCATCCTCTTGAAAATGTTGGCCTCGCATAATTTGAGATCATTTTGATATATCCACCTTCTTTTGTCTTTCGTTGTAGGACAAGAGAAAATTCCAGCACTTCTTTTTTTAGCATGCAAGTCTCTTCACATCTTTTGGCATATCTTTTGAAGAAACCCTCCTTGATACCACCATTGTTAAGAGAAAAGTGCCTACCAAGAAGCCCGTCTCTGCTAAAATTTGGAAAACTAATGCTGAAGAGAAAATTAAATAGATAGATGGTGACAAAGATAAAACTGAGGAAGACACTGACTCTAAGGAAGGTCAAAAGATGGAATATTTTGAACATAAAAGATATGATACTAGCTCTCGGGAGCACAAATATTATAGGCTAAGGTTTAAGAAGGAAACTAGAGGAAAAAAAACCTTAAGGAGGAGGTGGTCCCTAAAATAGACGAGGATTAAGAACCTGAGGAAAGTGAAGACATTGATAGCACAAATGAAGAGGACAGTGATAATGAAAAGAGTATGAACAGAAGAGGGATATGGAGGGAAATAAAACCCTAGAGATTAATGTTGATTAACTGATGAATATCTCATGGAGATGATGAAGACCGAGTGATACCGAGTATCATGATTGGAGAAATGGTTAGGTCAATTATTGTTTTGTCATTGATGTCAAGCAATTAATAAATTGATTTTTATTATGTTACCGTATCTTAAGAGGATAAGTTAAATGGTTGAAAAATACAAATAAAATAATGATGAAGTAATGATGATATAGTTGTTTTCTACTATATATTTGATGTTATCAAATTGGTACAATTTATTGAACAAGTTGGAAACTGCAAAGAATTAAAGTTATGAGTGAAAGAGTTACATTACAAAGAAAGAGATTGTTAGTTGGTAGAATGTTATGTGAGTCGATCACAAATTACTGAGCACTAAGTGAAAGTCAAGAACTGATCATCAAAGATGAGTTAGATGTCGAGCAGTCAATGAAGTTAGTTACCGAGCTGCAAAGCAAGTTTTACTGAGTATAGGATATTGATTGTAAATGATGATAAGATTGAATTTAATGCAAAGTGATGATGAGATGGACGAGGAAATGAATTAAATGATATTACAAGATATACGAAGGAGAAAATTCAATGTGAAGATCTAAGGTGAAGATCAAATGGCTAAACTGAATTGTGAAGAGTTCCACAAAAAGTACCAAATTCAAGGTAAAAGTGAGATGGTTTAACGAGTTGTGAATTATGAATAAGATGATCAAACGACTAAGCGCAAATGAAGGAAAATCAAAATAAGGATATTAAGAGGCAAAAGTATGTCTGCATAAAGAATGAGAAATATGAACAAAAAAAAGAGGCTGGCGAATTGAACATAGAAGAAGAAGAAGTTGAAGGACAACATTTACCAAGCAGAATAGAGAAACGAAGATTGAAGAATATACATCTTGAGAAATATATCAATGGAGTATGTAATGCCAGTATTCAATTGAGCATAAAGGGACTGACACAAGCAAAGGTAGTTGCTATATTTACAAATCAAAGTTTAGTGTTACTTATTAATTTTTGGAACAAAGAAATCTGTTAACCGAGTTGATTTAACATGTCCTATTTGTAAAACCTAGACTTAGCTGACATTCCAAATTAGTGTTGAAAGAACTCAAACCAGACCACTCTTAACAGTGTCACATTTAGAAAATGTTTTGTAATCTTTAACATGATAAGTTCTTAACCGAGTGTACTTCTGAAGGGTACATTTTTATTGTGGGTTACAATTCCCACAGAGAATTTTCCCAAATTGGGTTTCCTTGTTAAATCTAGTGTCAACTGAGTTAATCTAATGTTGCTAATTTTGAATGATTGATTTACATATATGAGATGTATTGATGTTTAAGTTATTGAGTTATTTGGTGAATTGGTTATTTACTATATTTAGTAGTACTCAGTGAACCATTATGTTTAGTTTGAAGTGTTTAAGTTTTGATTTTTGTTATTCACTCCCCCCCCCCCTCNAGTGTTTAAGTTTTGATTTTTGTTATTCCCTCCCCCCCCCCCTCAGTGGGACCAACAATTGGTATCAGAGAAAAGTTACTATGAAGTGATAAAGTTTAAAAGCACTCGAGTTAAGATCTAAAGATGTATAAGAGGGAAACAACAAAGTTGAATAGGGATCATTTATCTACATAGAAAAGTAGAATGAGGTTGCATGTGTCTGGCGTAGGAGAGTATGCACTTCACTTTCTTGATAATGAATATGTAGCACTAACTATTGTACATTTGACTCTTTGTAAGTAAAGACAGAAACATGAACATACACAAGTTATGATTGAGATTGCTTCTATACTTACCAAACAGGAATATCATGAACTTAATGGTTGCACTCTTCAAAATAAATGTGGCATAAGCATCATTTTTACCCATGGTGTATATCAGCATGTTCAAAGGCTAAATAAGAAAGCGTGAGAGAAAAATTTGAATCTATGAGGATGAAGGAAGGAGAGAACATAATACAATATTGTACAAGACTTAAGGAGACTTTTATTTCTATTAGAGGAGCTGATGGGATCATAATAGAGGATGATGTTACAAGAAAATATTGAGAACCCTACTACCAAGTTATGCTATTTGTATATCTTCTATACAAGAGCTAAGATCTATACTCGAGATGAATGTTTCAATGGATGCTACTATTGGTAAGTTATTTGCATTTGAGTTAAATGATTTTGACAATAGTTTTCCTACTACTTCTAAGATTGAATCTATATTTAAGTCTACATTAAAGATTGGAAAATCTAGGGAAGTTGCTACCAGAAATGGATATTTGAGCAGTGCTAGTGATAAATTCTATAGTTGCACTAAAGGTCTTGAAGATTTCTTTACTGGATGTGATGAGAATGAAAGAGAATTTGAAGCTTTGTTTGCTAGAGGGATACAAAGAGGCAAAGGAAAATAATGAGGTAAGTTACCCTCAAAATGTTTTAATTGTGACAAAATTGGTCTCTTTGCATCTAACTATCCTGAGACAAATAAGGAGGAAAAGAATGATAAAAAAGATAAGGACAAAAGAGAAAACAAATTTAGGAGATACAAAGACCACGGAAACAAAGGTAATAAATTGTTTCATATTGCTAATGAAGGACTGAGTGATGATGGAAAATAAGTTGTTTATATTGTTATTAAAGATCATTCAGATGAAGAATAACCTAGAGCCCTAATATCACAATTAAGTAAGAATGAAACATGGATTATAGATAGTGGTGTTCACATCATATGACTGGTAACACACTTAAGTTTATTTCCTTGGAAAAGCATGATGGAAGTTATGTTAGATTTGGTAATGATGCTCCATATTATGTGAAAGGAAAAGGATTTATAATTCTACTAAATAACACAAGATGTGATGATGTTTATTGGGTTGAAGGATTAAAGTATAATCTATTGAGTGTTGCATAGCTAAATAATATAGGCCACCGACTCAAATTTAAATATGGAAGGGTGAAAGTCTTTGATGAGAAGGATAATTTGATTACTACTAGAGAATAATCTAAAGGTAATTTATTTTAGTTTGATACTTCTATGAAGAGTTGCATGTTTGCTAAGGTTGAAGATGTTTGGTTATGGCACAAAATACTTTGTCATGTTAATTTTGACAACTTAATCATAGTGAGAAATAAGAATAGAGTAAGAGGACTACCAAGACTAAAAAAAAGAGAATGCTATGTACATAGAATTTCAGATGGGTAAGATTACTAAATCTAGTTTTGTAAGCAAGACTTATGTTAGACAAGGAATTTTGGATTTAGTACATATTGATTTATCTAGACCCATGAGGACTCAAACCTATTATGGGGACAAGTATTTTATTTTATTTATGGATGATTATTCTAGAATGATGTCTATAATGTTTTTAAAAGAAAAATTTGATGCATTTAAATTTTTTAAGTTGTATAAGGCCAGAGTTGAAAAAAAAACTTGAAGATAGTAGAAATGTATGAGATCTGATAGAGGAGGTGAGTTTATTTTTGATGATTTTACATTGTTTTATAATGAGTATGGAATTAATAGACAGTAGTCAGCACCGAGACAGCATAGTAGAATAGGATTTCTTAGAGAAGAAATAGATCTATAGTTTATTATGCTAGGACACTGATGATTGAAAAAAGAGTTTCATAGAACTTTTGGAGAGAATCTGTGAGTACTATTTTTTATACATTGAACCGATTACTAATGAATAAAGGTACCAACAAGACACCTTATGAGATCTTGTATGAACACAAACCTAATGTTAGTTACTTTGAAATTTTTTGGAGAAAATGCTATATTCTGAAAGATTCTAGAGAAGGAAATTTTGATTCAAAAGGAGAAGAAGGAATATTCTTAGGATATTCTACAAGGAGTAAAGCTTACAAATGTTTGAACAAGGTTACTAACAAAATGGTAAAAAGTGAAAATGCTAGAATAAATGAATTTGCAGAAAGGAATGATGAAGATAGTAAGAAGGAACAAGAAGATTATGAGAAGTTTTTATATTTAGAGCTTGATGCCTTGATACCTTACCAAGAGCACCTACTGAGGAGGAAGTTCAACAAGGATTTCCACAACCGAATGTTGATATTGAAGAATTGAGAGATACCGAGTCTATTTTGGTAAAGTATCTGAGAAGGCATCATTCCCTAAGAAAGATTATTGGAAATAAGGATGGTGGAGTGATGACCCAAAGAAAGGTAAGAGACAATACATGTTTAATATCTAGATTTGAGACTAACAAAGTTAGAGAGGCAATAGATAATGAAGATTAGATTAAAAAATGAAAGAAGAGTATGATAAAATTGAGAAGAACAAGACCAGGACATTAGTATCGAGGCCCAAAGACAAAAATGTTATTGGTACTAAATGGATTTCATAAACAAACTGAATGAGCATAGATAATTTATCAGAAATAAAGCTAGATTGAATTGGAAAGGGTATGCACAAGAAGAAGGTATTGACTATGGAAAGACTTTTGCACCTATTGGTAGCCTAGAAGGAACTAGAATACTTCTAGAATATGCTACTTACAAAGGATTCAAGGTATATCTGATGGATGTTAATTATGCATTTCTTAATGAGATACTTGGAGAATAAGTATATATTGAAAAACCTAAAGGATTTATTGAGAAAAAAAACAAGAACAAGGTATGTAAGTTACATAAAGCTTTATATGGTTTGGAACAAGCACCCTGAGCATGGTATGAGAGATTTCACTCTTATCTAATCAAAACAGGATTTCAAAGAACAAATGATAACAATAATGTTTACTTTAAATGTGACAGTGATAATAAATTTTTGATTGCTGAAATTTTTGTTGATGATATTATTTTTTGAGGCAATGACACTTTACGTAAAGGATTTTATGATGAAATGAGGAAAGAGCTTGAGATTTATATGATTGGAGAGATTAAGTTCTTTCTAGGTCTATAGAACAAAAAGTTACTAGAGGAATCTATATTACACAAGACACGTATATCAAAGAGATTCTTAAAAATTTTAGTATGGAAGATTCCAAGCCTATTGGAACACCTATGGTTAGTGGATGTAAATTATCTAAAGAGGATGAAACAAAAGAGGTGGATAATAATCTTTACCAACCTATGATAAGTAAATTGCAGTATGTTGTTGACAAGAGACCTCATATAGCATACACTGTTGGAATTTTTGCAAGATTTTCTTCTAATCTGAAGGAAACACATATGTCTACAGTAAAGAGAATTTTGAGATATCTGAAAGGCACAAAAGAGTTTGGTTTATTGTACAAAAAGGGAGGTACTTTTGATCTACTAGTCTACACTAATAAAGATTGGGCTGGAAATGTTGATGATAGAAAAAGTACTAGTGGAATCGCATTATTTGTAGGAAAAAGATTGGTTACATGGTTGATCAAGAAACAAAGTTGCATTTCACAATCTACTACCGAGGCTGAATATATTGATGCTTCTATGAATTATGCAAACATAATATGGATCAAGCTATTACTTAAAGGTATGCAAGAAGAGATCACAGATCCAGTTAAAATTTTTCTGATAATACAAGTGCTTTTAATATATTAATGAACACAGTTATGCAGTCAAAGACTAAGCACATTTCTATCAATTATCACTACTTGAGAGAACAAGTTCAAGAGAAGAATGTGAGAATAGATTGTGTGAATTAAAAGGAAAAATTGGATGATATCTTTACAAATCCAATACCTAAAGATTCTTTTGAGTATCTCAAACGTAAATTAGGGATTCTTCCCCTATCCAATGTTCACTAAATAGCATGAGGCATGCTGCATCAATTCTATATTTCATCAAAATATCTATTTCTGAATTTATGTTAGTATGACACACTTTAGGTGATTCCTAAAGTTGTGAATAGATTTATTTATGTAACGATTTATGAGTACATGTCAATGATATTCCACTATTGGAGCAAGTTTTCAAGAGTATGAATTTTTGACATTATTGTCAAAGAGGGAGAGAATGAATTGATGACATTTATCCTTAAGGGAAATATTAAGAGAATGAATTACTAATATTTAATCATATCATAATGTAGGTTATAGAAATAGAAGATTTATCCAAGACGCAGATTCAAATTAGAGATAAAAGTGTGAACAAAAATATCAACATAGAGGGAGCGCAGTTATGTATTTGAGAATTGCCATAATCAATTTATATAACACTATTATAGTGGTTGCCATCAATGCCAAATATGGAGATTGTTTATTAACTGATGAATATCTGATGGAGATGATGAAGACTGATCGATGCCGAGTACCATGATTGTAGAAATAGTTAGATCAATTATTATTTTTTTATTGATGTCAAGAAATTGATTATTATTTTTTATTTATTTTTTTACCATATCTTAAGAGGAGTAGTGAAATGCGTGACAAATACATATCAGACAATGATTAATTAACACTAATATAAGTGTTTTCTATTGTATATTTTATGTTATCAAATTGGTACACTTAATTGATCAAGTTGGAAACTGTAAAGAATTAAAGTTATAACTGAAAGGATTACTTTACCAAGCTAGACAGTGTCAGTCGGTACAATGTTATATGAATCAGTCACAATTTATCAAGCACCAAATAAAATTCAAGCATCAAGCATTGAAGATGAGTTAGACACCGAGTAGTTAATGAAGTCAATTACCAAGTTGCAAAGAAAGTTTACCAAGTACAAGATATTGATTATAAATGATGATAAGATTGAATTTAATAAGAAGCAATGATGAGCTGGATGAGGAAATGGATTAAATGATGTTTTTTACAAGATCTACAAATGGGAAAATTCAATGTAAAGATCTAAGGTGAAAATCAAGCAGTTAAACTGAATTGTGAAGAGATCAAAGAAAAGTACAAGTTTCAAGGTAAAATTAAGAGGGTTTACCAAGTTGTGAATTATGAAGAAGATGATTGAAAGATTGAGTGCAAATGAAGTAAAATTAAATTAAGGAGAATAAGTGGCAAAAGGATGTCTATATAAGGAATGATAAATATGAACAAAAAAAAAGATGATGGTGAAATGAATAGAGAAGAAGAAGATGCTGAAGGACAACATGTACCAAGAAAAACAAAGAAATAGAGATTGGAGAATATATAGTATGAGAAAGAGATCAATGGAGTATGTCATTTCAGTATTCAATTGAGCATAAAGGATATGAAATAAGCAAAATTAGTTTATATTTTTACAGATCAAACTTTATTGTTTCTTATTAATATTTGTAATAGAGAAATCAATTAACCGAGTGGATTTAACAAGTCATATTTGTAAAAGCTAGAATTAGGTGACATTCCAAAAGAGTCTTTCAAGACCCCTAACCAAGCCACTCCTAATAGGGTGAAGATCTTAACAAATCTAAGGTAAACCCTTAACAGGGTCACATGAAGTAAATGTGTTTGTAATCTTTAATATGATAATTTATTAACCAAGCATACTTTAGAAGGGTACATTTTTATTGTGGGTTACAATTACCACAGTTGATTTTCCCAAATTGGGTTTCCTTGTTAAATTTGTTGTCAAATGAATTAATCTAATGTTTTTGATTAAGTAAAACAGGTTTTACAGGGTTCTTGAAACCCAAAACAAGGTAATATATAAAAAGTAAGCCCAGAGAAATAGTAACACATCCAAAACATGAATTAGGCCACCACAAGGCCACAACAAAAAAAACTAAGCTTTTCAAAAGCAAAAAGCACATGGACATCTAAAAGAAATAGGGGCCCCAATTAAAGTATGTCCACCATCAGTTTGGCTGCCTTGGCCTCAAGGAGCTCCTTATTAGCAGAAGAATTTGATATCTTCTAGAGATCCTTCAGCATATCATTATCCTTCTTCTTCTTAGCACTGGCCCTAGTTCTCTTACCAGGACCCTGTTCTATCTTTTGCTCTTTTTCCACACCTTTAGTGCCCACTTCTGTCCCATCTACTTAATATGATGTTGCTAAGTTTGAATGATTGATCTACATATAAGAGACGTATTGTTTTTTAATTTATTGAGTTATTTGGTGAATTGGTTATTTACTGTATTTAGTATTACCAAGTGAATCAATGAGTTCAGTTTGAAGTGTTTAAGTTTTGATTTGTCTAATTGACCCCCCTCGTAGTGGGACCAAAAATTATTATTAATTTAGAGGATGTTGAGGAGATGGTGAACCATCCTTGTTCTTCCCATGTTTCTCATTTGGAAGATCATATGAAAGATAAATCTCCTACCCCTAATTTGGAAAGTGAAAAGGTCAATACTATCATGACTCAGTTGTTGGATATGGAGAAAAGGGTGGAGGCTCTTAAAAATTCCACCCAAAACTTTATTAATAAAGAGGAGTTTAGTTATTCAATGTATTCTTTGTGCATGCTAATCAACAGAATTATGAAGAAGGTTGTCTTTGGGGTGGTCATAGAAAAGAGCAGGTTAAAGAAAAAAGCCAAAGGATTGAGAAAGGATGGAACAAGGAAGATGAAATTGAAGCTGAATATAGGATGAAGGATATCAACCACCTTTCAAAGGATTGGGAGGATATTCATATCCTTAAATGATTTTCATTATATCTATGTTATTTTGTTGTTGGTTTACTATCTAGACTGATGATTTTATGGATAAACTTTTCAATGCTATTAACCTTTGTAGCAATACTTTTAACTAGGAAATTTTGTTGCTTCTCCTCTATAAAAGTGGTATTTTTTTAATTGTAAAATGCTTCTAGATAGGGATAAGGAACTCACTAGTATGTTAAGTAGTGTAGCGATAGAAGGTAGAAATTATCATATGGTTTATGAATATTTTTTCTTTGATGGCCAGTGTAGATTCTGGCTATAATGGCCTAAAGTTTGTTTCTTTTTTGTTGTTGTAATATTCTAATGTTGTGATGTTGTTTCTGGGTTCAGGGCCCTTTCCCTACCATCTTAATAAAAATAGTCATTTATCATCTCTGTCGCGTAGCATTAAGAAATAGTGACATGGGGATAAATAAGAGACCATCATGCAATAGTAAGAACTACCAAATGGGTGTCAGTGCTAATACAAGTGCACATTCATTAGTCTATATAGTGTATAAGTGACACATTAATACATATTTAGTACCTAATTAGCATTAGGAATTGATAAATATCTAAAATGTGGCATTTGCAAGATTAAATTTGACATTCACTTTACCATCAGTTTTTGAGTTCACAAGTTGTTTCTGACATCCATACAACCATCATATTTAAACTCATGAATTATTGATGATAGCACTACATCACAAGAGTTTTAAAATTCTTACCCCTCACCATATAATTTTTTGATTTTGCAGTTGAAATTTGAGGCACATATTTTGGTTATTTTTAGGCATTTTAGGAGAATTTTTGTTTTATGCTTTGGTGTATAATTTTTCTTTCATGTACTTTAGAGAAAGTTGTATAGGTATTTTTCATTTTGGTTAAATTTTTTATGGTATTATTAGTTTTTGGCTAATATAAATGTACAATTCTCATTTCTACAACTTTTGGAGCTTTGTTCAGGCTCATATAAACACACTTTGACATGTTATTTTTTTGAAATTACATAATTTTATGTCTTCTTATATAATTTTCTATTAGTTTGTAGCCATTATAGGAAGAATTATAAATTTTAGAAATAGTTTGGCTATATTGCAGGGGGGTTGTCTTTTCTGATTGTGTCTCTTATTATCTCTTGTGAATTTTCATTTTATATCATGAATTTTCCTAAATTTCTATTTTTAAATCCGCATAACTATGCATCATAGAAAATTAAATTATGGAGTAAGATGATGGAAAATTGATTAATTCAATATGCTGATAGAACAGTAAAAGCATTAACTAATACTAAAGTTGATCCAAATGCTCAAAGCGAATGGATTGTTAAAAAAACTATGGCTCCTAGAACCTTAAGAAAGCATGTATTAGATGACCTATTTTTTTCATATTGACAAATGTACCATAATAAAATAGGATTGAAATGAATTTGGTCAATTGTATTACCAAGTTGATGATATTAGGGGTTATTATCTTGAAACTTATCTCAACGATTTTGATCCCAGTAGTTTTATTATAATCCAACACTATGTTTCTAAAGCTATAAAGTTAAAATAAAATATCAAGGATTTAACAATTTTTTTTTAAAAAAGGATACTTAGTTAATCTATAATTTCTTGAGAAAGATTCAATAATAAAATACAACATTTGTTTCTACCTTGTAAACCCATCAGTTGATAATGGGTATTTTATTCATTATGTCATCATTTGATGCATTGACATAAAGGTTGATGTTATAGAAACAAAAAAATGATGAGAATCAGTATTCTAAAGTCTTTAGATTTTGCGGCTAATCATAGGCATCAAGGGAATAAAGCAGAGGGTTATCAGTGAAAGAAGAATCAAGGTAAGCCAAATACACAATAAGATAGAGCATAATAAACCTTCTCACAAGAGTGAAATTCTTCATCTTCCTAGATGAAGAAAAAATTATTTAAGAAGGAGAGACCACCTTGTGCATATTACAAGAAAAATGGTCATGATGAGAATCATTAAAAATTAAGAAAATGGATGAGTTCATAAAAAATATTAAAAATAATAACACTCAAAGGAAAGAGGGTAAGCATTTGTGGAAACAACAATTTGTTGAAGAGAATAAATACTTGACTCAGGTGTGACCCATCACATGGGTTCTACAAATGAGTAGTTTCCTTCATTGGAGTGAACTAAGGTACCCCACATATTTATCATTAATGATAGTCACTTTTAAGTTGAAGTAAAGGTTTTCATTGACATGGATAATATAACAATTAAAAATGTATTTTTTGTTCCTAATATAAGCATCAATCTTCTTTCATATACCAAATTACTTACTTCGGAGATGGAAAGAAATTTAAGTTTCTACTTGATTCATTTGAGGTAAAATCACGGAAGGATGATTCTTTGGTTTCACTAGGACAAGCCAATCACAACACAAGGATTTTCTCATTCTCCTAGTTTGTGCCTTTCTCTCCTTTTATAGACTTTCTTACTCATTCAAATTAAGAAAGCATGTTATGGCATGAGAAGTTTTGACATCATAATTACCACTGTCTATAGAAAATTAGTTATAAGGATATCGTAACATGTATACCTCCAATAAATTTTTTAGATGATGTATGTTCAAAGTTCTTCATGGGAAAGTATCAAGAAGATAAGTTTGAGATGGGGAATTCATGAAGAGCTTTAGTAGTTCTTTAATTTGGTCATAGTGATGTATCAGGTCTATTTCCAATGATATCATTTAGAAAGGCTTGGTATGTCCTCACATTCATTAGCGAATAATACCCCTTCACATGGGTCTAATTTCTTCATCACAAGAGTGAAGTTGTTGATAATTTCCTATCCCTTAAGGATCATATTGAGGAGAATTCAATGAAGAAATTCAAGATTCTATGCATAGACAACGAAGGCAATATGTGAATTCTAGGAACTGAAGACACATATACACCTAAGGGATTTGAGCCTCAATACTTAGTTACCTACACTCAAAATTAGAATGATGTTAAAAAAAGAGAGAATTGAACTCTTAAGGATATGGTTAGCTATATGATTCATGCCATGTCTCTTGGTCTATGTTTTTGGGTAGAAGCTATAATTTGAGCCATACAAATCCAAGAATAGGTTCCCCACAAGGATTTTGATGGTATGAATCTACTAGAGGCTTGGTGTAGTATAAAATAACTAATGAGACACTTCAATGTTTTTGGTTGTCCAACTTGGCTACACATACCTCCGTAGAAATGCAAGGTACTGGAACCTCAAGGTAGGCATTACATATTTGTTGGATATCCTTAAGGCATTAAGGAATTTAGACTTATGAGTGTAGAGACACATGAGATTTTGATTGAGAGGAGTAATCAATTTGAGGAGAGATCTAATATCTTGTACTTTACATATCTTCTTCCTTTCTCCGTAGTGGAAAGTGATGTTAGTGACTCAGATGATGATTCTACTTCATGCTTGACTAGCAAGATTTTTACTTTGTAGTGGAAACTTGCAGTTAAGGATACTCCTTCATATTATTCTTCTAAAGACCTAATTGGGCTTAAAAAACCCCTTTATTCAATAGGTTATCTTATGGGGGATCCTTTAGAAAGTCAAAGGACAAGGTCATAAAATGAACATCTTTCACAAACTTACATTGCTATAGTTTCAACTCCTTGTTATTTAGTGTTGAAGGATACACTTCATCTTCCACGGATAGCTTCATGGGATGACTACTTGATAAAATTTGTATATTTATTAATATAGTCCTACATTATAGATATGGGAAACAAAATTATTGATATTCATATTTTCCTTAATTAATATGATCCTTCTTCAGTTATTGCAAAGGAATAATCTGGCCCTCTTGTTCATTCTCCACATGATAACTCTGTTGAGTTTGATGTGATTTAAAATATTTATGTAAAAAATTTGGAGGAGATCTATTTATTTTTATAGAAGACAATTGAGTCTTTCGTTAATGTTCTACATTTATCCTCCTTATATTCTCACTTTCCTTTTTCAATGGTCTAGACTAGTACACTTATTTTTGAAGGGGAAACCTTGAGAATCAAAATGAGGACACTTTAAAAAATCTAGAGACTCTGTATATTTTGATATTTCTTCCCACATCTACCTTTTTATTTTGGGAGACATAATTCACACACCTTTGGTTTTGTTTCTTCCTAAGGGGAGGAATTGTGTTTTACTATTGTGGACCATCTTCTAAATTCTTATTAGATAATCTATCACTCCTGTAAATTATGTAGTAAGGGGAAGCGACTTGGTCTATCTTCTTTTCTATAATAGGGGGATTTTTTCCTCACATTAGAGTTTTCATCACATGAGATTTTTACTTCTCATTCATCTTTGAGAATTATTTTGTATTTGTCCCACTATGTTTTCTCACATTTTGTATTTGTGAGATATTCCATTTGCATATTGTACGTGGGTACCTAACATGACCTAGTAGTAGTTCTGAAATTTAGTTTCTCATGGTCTAGGATAAATTATATTGTATGTGGCTATAGTTATTATCACATTCTACTTTATGGGCGGTCCCACAATAGTGTGTCCCACTTTTTAGCCAACTTTGACATAGAGATCAATATTCTGAGAAAAAAACATCACTTTAAAAGACCTATTGCCCCAAAACTATTAGGAATTTGAAGATGATGTAAAATAGGGTCTTTTCACATTTTCTTTCTTGTTTCTAAATATATTTAAAAAAAAATTTAAAATTCATTTTTCTTTGTCCTTCAAAAAGTTCTTTGTGTGAAAAAAAGTGTTTTTAAGGAGTGACTGTCACTTGGATCAGCATAATTTTTTTTTAAAATATGATAATGATGTTAAATTATTTTGAGATTATATTTGTAACTTCAATATCTAAAGGATGCAATTGGTTTCATTCATTTTGGGTCAATAATTCATATTTTATTAAGTTCTAAATTGATAGTAACTGTAATTTAGACATAAGGTAACTTGGATTGCTCTAACTTGATATCTATATAGGGAAATTCATTTTTTTTAGAAATGTAACACAAATACTCTTTTCCTACATATCTTTCAAATATCTTTTAATTTACTATTTTCCCGAAGCCTTGAAGAGATAGGTTGTTGAATGAACAAACAACCTATGTTTATTTAAAGTAAACTTTGAGAGTGATAATGAACTCAATATGTATTAAAATCATATTCATTACAAATCTTGTTAAAAATTGCATCATTTGGCATCATGTGTTTTAGAAAAGCATTTGGTTTGGTCCATGTCCCAGGCCCTGAAAGGCCATATTTTAGGAGTTTTATTTGTTCTAAGGGCAAATTTTCATTTTAGGGGCCTTCGCGCAAAGGGGTCTGAGGGTCTTCGCGTGAAAGGTCTTCAATAGAAGATCCCTATGTGAAAATTCTGGTGAGAAACACCCCACAAAAATTTTACCTAGGCTACTTAGCGCAAATTAGGTCAGCCATTTTTAATTTTTAATTTTTTTTTAAATTTAGAATGGTATAGAAGTAATGTTTTTTCTTTTCATTATTTTACCGAATTGTAATAATTTAATCCACTTTTTGTGTTATTGATCAATTTTTATAAAGGCGTATTTGTGAGAAGGATTGTTATTTCTATTTTTTTCGAAGGCATAATTTTGGAGAGGAGAAATATTATATCATAGTATTTTTTGAAGAAAAGAATTTTTATTGCTGATCTTCTGGAAGACATTTTTTGAAGACAAGAAATAGGGAACAAGAAGGGAAGACAAAGTAAATCTTCTAGAAAAACGTCACCTAGTACCAAACAAAGAAATCATGAAGTTGCATTGGCATATTATCATAAAACTAAACAAGGTGAAGGACAAGATGAAGTAGGAGGGTCAAGTCAAGTCGAAGAATTGCACATTGAAGAAGGGTTGGGATCACTCTCTAAAAAAGCTCAAGAAATTGATTTTGGAGAAGGTTTGGGATCATGTGCTCCTACTGGTATGGATGAACTTATAAATTTAGCTCAAACTGTTAAGAGAAATATTAATTATAGAAACTTATATCATTTACTTACAATGGATGTGGAGAATTTGAGATCACTTGTTAATGTTCAACCCTTTAGTCTTGATAAGAAGAGGTTAATGAATATGATAGAAAGATAAATATTGGCTGAATTTGATAATTTAGAAACACTTGAATAAGCCCAATTGATTTTAGTTGTACTTATAAACAAAAAGTTGGAAGGGGCATTAAGAATACTAGGTATAGACACAACATCAAAGAAGATAAAAGTTGTTGACACGCAAACTGATATGATTGAAAATCTTAGGAAAGGTTTGAACTAGGTAGGGAAGTGATCTCGAACTAAAGATAAAACCATTACAATAAAATTTATGTTGACATCCATTGTAGGTAACACTATGCTCCGAAAAAGACAAATATCTTTAGTTTCATCTCAAATTGGTTTTAGTAGGAAAACAATATCATGATATGTTAATAGGAGAATTCTTTTGGATGATATCAACTTGTAAGGCAATTGGGAAATCATGTATAGAGCTCCTCGTTCTGATAGGATTGATGGAGGAAACAAGAATTTAGTCACATTATTTTGGAATGGTAATACACCTCCTTCATCAAACAGTAGAGAGGTTATCAGACATAGAATTTTAGTTAATCAATATGAATATCATACGAAACATTGGTTAGACACAACACAACATGAAATTTATGTCATTTTATAGTTCAAATCCTAATATAAATATTGGGCAAAAATTGTTTGAAATATTGAAGCCATATTATATCAGGACAAACAAAGTATTTGAAACTTGTTGTCGTTATCATATTGAATTTGATCTCTGGCTATCAGGTTTTTCAAAATTTTGTAGAAGACACTTAATGTTTTGAAAATGATCCTCCTAGTAGCTTAAGTGAGTTCATCTCATCCATTTTATGTGACAAAAGAGACGATGAAAGTGGACAAATAAATTGCAGAAAAGGAATATGTCAAACATGTGCTGATTTGACTCTTTTTCCTTTGAAAAATGAAAACATTGATGTAACACAGATGGTAAATTGCAAGAGTTACAAATATGCAAATAATGAAACAAAATTTGGAAAAGAATCCAAAAGGTTAGACTATGTTGAAGAGGAGATAAATATTGGAGTATTTATGACAAATTTAAAAAATTGATTCAGCCCTACATTCATCATGCTTTTTTAGCAAAGTGGCAAGCACAAAAATTCCAAACACTGAGAGAGAATTTCCCACTTGAAACTATTGTATCAGTTGTTGATTTCGTTGAAAACTATTCCTTTCACATCAAAAGGAAATTCAATCGGAATACTATTTTTTAGAGAAAATTACTATTATGGTACATGTGTGTTATCGACATGTACAATTAGATTTAGATGGTATTTAGAGCACATTTGAAGCACGGGTCATAAAGAAAGAATATCATTTTTATATAAGTGATGATAGAAATCATGAAATTCATTATGTAGAACACTGCTTCAAGATGTTTTTTGCAAATTTGAAAGAAAAAGGTATAAAAATTGATAAACATTATGTTTGGTCAAGTGGATGTTGTGCACAATTCAAATCATCCAGACCATTTTATGCACTATGTAGATAACATTGTAATGAGAACATACCACATGTCTTGAGTTTCTTTAAGAGTGGACATGGAAAAGGTGAACATGATGGTGCTGGAGCTTGCATCAAACACGATCTACAAAAGTATCAAATGAATTATAAGGGATTCATCTAAAAAATGCACATGATGTTGTTGAATGGTGAAAGACATAGTTCACACCAAATGAGAATGACACGTCATCAAGAATGACTCAAGCGGTACCACATAAAAAATTTTGGAAGATAAAAGGTATGCACACATTTTTAAATTATTCAAGTGCTTAAATTTTTTATGTACATTCTTTATTCAAATTATATTTATAGAATGTAATATTATATATGCATTTGTTCAGGTGTGGATAGAAAAATTATGCATGGTTGCAAGCAGATAGAAAAGATGCAATATTTGCATTCAATTATGAGTATGAATTGTTGCAATTGAACGTTCAACACTAGGGACTACTCACGATTTTGTTGTCACTACATTGCTCACAATTATGAAGAATGCATCAATCAAGACAGTAGATATGTAGGTGCATGGAATCTAGTGCCTCTAGTTGTTACTGATACATTTGATAGAGATGAAGACAAAAAATTTGATGATGTTCTTTTGATTTCTACTCATTACGATCATATCTCGGGATTGGTCAAAATTTGTAAGTATATATTTTACATTATATGGTCCATTAAGTTGCATGTATCTAGATATATAGAAAGATAGATCTATATATTGAACTAATTAAATTTTAATATCACACACACATATATACATATATATGTATACATATATATCGATATACATATATATATAGATATACATATATATATATATATACATATATACATATAT